>BSBK01001913.1:1035000-1152500 GCA_027943335.1 Chamaecyparis obtusa
GGAAAATTTATTAGAATTAGTGATAATACAACTAATGCAACAAAGAAAACAATTATTGTCAAAATGAGCATTCATAGAAAGTTCATTCCTCATATGCATCTAAAATTCAATGCCAACTCAATTATCATTAATCCAATCATTAATGACAACTTTCTGGAATCAAAGCATAATTATATGGTTGCTTTATTGGAACTTAAGAGTATAACTAATCTTCTAGATAAAATCTAGGATGCAAACATTTATTTTCTTTCAGATAGAGGGGGATTCACTTTTACTGATATAGATGATTGCTTCACAAAAACTGTTCTTCCCTAGCCTATCTCTGATCCCCCTTGTGAGCCTTCATTTGAAAAAAGAATCACTAACAATCAATTAATATCTATGGAGTCATCTCCCCCTATGAATATGAAAATTGCCCTCCAACTTAGCAATCCACTGATAAATAGCAATGACAATCCTCAGAAATTAGCACAGTCAGGAGGTATCCTTACATCTGAGAAAGAAGGAAATATTCTAGAAATAATAGAGAATGTGCTACCCCTTGAACCCATAGCTCTGTCTAATGATTTGAACTCACCAACTACGGAGACTTTATGTACTAAGGAAGACCTGATATGTTCTCAGATTACCACACCACCTATGAACTCAGTACAAGCATCTCCTTCGTAGGATGAAAAGTGCTCTAAAGAAGTCAAAATTATAACAGACTACATAGGAAAAATGCTAACAGATGAACTCTTGGAACTGTTTATAAGTGAAATTGGTGATGAAGAAGAGTTGGAATATTAGAAGGAAGTCTTGATTCAAGAAATTTTGTCCCTTAGAAACTCTAGAGAAGATAATGATGACATAATAGAGATGCTGCAAAAGGTAATAGAGGTTCAAAAAGAAGACCTTTCCAATAACTCTGAGAATGTGACTAAATCTGTTGAACATGAAGCCTTAGAGGTCAAAGAAGTTGGTATTGAACTAGAAAAAGAATATGATGAGGAAGCAATAACAAACTTTCCTGACCCATCCTCTCCTACTCGAGATAATGTAGATATCCTGGATGGTCTTTTTGGTATCACAAATGAGGACAGACAACTGGGAATTGCTACCAATTTGGCTAGCCTCTCTTCCCCCAAAATTGACAAGGTCAAGAAGAAAAGAGGAAGGGAATCGTGCATAGAGCTTAGATCCTTAGCAGGTAATGCGGAAAATCAAATGAAAATATCTGACATTATAAATAGTGGGAAGGGGAAAAGCCTTCCCAAGGAGCAATGAGAGTGACTACTTGGAATGTTAGGGGCCTAAATGCCCCTAACAAGAAAAGACTAATTAAGAGATATCTCAAAAAACTTTGATTCTGATATTATAATCTTACAAGAAACTAAGTTAAATAATGAAGATAGTAAGAAATTAAGTAACAAACTTGGCTTATGGAAATCAGATTTTGTACTAGCAATAGGTGCATCAGGAGGTCTAGCAGCATTATGGGACCCCCAGAAAAGTTCCTCCTCATCCGTGAGCAGTAGTAGCAACTAGATGGCTATGAGGATATGTAGCCTCAAATCAAATCTGCGATTCACCTTAATCAACATCTACGGTCCAATACATAATACAGACAAAAGAAGAGTTTGGTAGGAAGTTAAAGCTCTCCTTCACCTAAACAAAGGTGAGACTTTCATCTTGGGTGGAGATTTTAATGCTATACTGAATACAAATGAAAAATATGGTGGTTCTAAATTCATATCACAATCACAAAAGGATTTTACCCAATGGGTGTCAGACAATAATTTAATTAACATTGAGACCATCAATGGAACTTACACCTGGAACAATAGAAGGTCGGGCTTTAGCCACATCATGAAAAAACTTGATAGATTTCTAGTTTTAGGTAATACAGATAATTTTAACCAACTTTTGTCAGCGGAGATTCTACCAGAAGTGGGATCTGACCACTTCCCAATTAGATTAACAATCACTGAGGACAGTAAACCCAATAGAAATCTGTTCAAATTCAAAGTTATGTAGTTTGAGGATCCAGATCTCATTAATCTCTTAGAACAATGGTGGAACCAGACAATAGTGGAAGGATCCAAAATGTATAGCCTAGTTACCAAACTCAAAATTATTAAAAATAAAGTCTTGGAATGGAACAAGAACAAATTCAATAATATCTTTGAAGAAAAACTTCTTATAGAACAGGAGATAGAAAGTCTTAATAACTTAGTCATAAACTAGGGTATGGATGAAACAAGCTATCTTAAAGAGAAGGAACTTATGGCTAAATATAATGCAATTTTACTTAAAGAAGAAATATATTGGAAATAGAAATCCAAGGAAATCTGGCTGAAGGAAGGAGATAATAACACTAATTTTTTTCATAAATCAACCAATATAAGGAAAAATATTAACAGGATAACCAAGATTAAGGATGAAAGAGGGAAACTATCGGAAGACCCTAAAATCATCGCAGACCATATCACTAACTATTACAACTCTCTTCTTAATAACTTGGAAGCAGTTAACCTTCAAGAGCAGTTTGAAATGATTAAGGCTATACCAAAGTTAATTTTGGATGAAGATAATACCATGATGAATAGAAAATTTACTTTGGAAGAAGTCAAGACTACCTTATTTCAAATGTAGCCTGACAAAGCCCCGGGCCTAGATGGATTTTAGGCCATTTTTTTTCAAAAATGCTGGCACTTCATGGGAACTGACATATGGCAAGCGGTGGAAGCAACCAGGAGTTCTGGAGCTATTCTATCAGAAATTAACAATACTTTTTTCTCTCTCATACCAAAAAAAATGACTGTATTGACCTAGGAGACTTTCATCCTATCTCACTATGTAACACTATCTATAAAATATTATCAAAATGTATGGCAAATAGACTTAAAACTCTACTCCTGATTTTAATCTCAGAGGAACAAATTGTAGACATGGAAAATTGGCAAAGGCTTAATTCAATCAAAAGGTGCAATCAAATCATCAAAATAGCACTAAAAATCGATAAATGGCAAAGGCAATTCAAATCAAAAGAAAATTCAATTAAATGACTAAATGATTAAATAAAGCTTGAAAAGGGGAAAAACACTAAGAAATTGATTAAATTCAATTAATGACATAGTTGTTGAAATGAAAAATCAAAATGAACCTCTTACCCTTCATGGCTAAATTTAATTACTTTAATTAATTAATAAATATGAAATTCCCTCAACAAAGCAAAAAGGAGACAAAATGGACACAAATCACTCACTTTTGTTGAAATGGTCCAGCCTTTTGAAACCATTTAAATGTTTGTCCCCCAATTTAGGGACAAAGCAAAGCCAATTGACCTTACCCAAGCCTAACCATGGTTATCTCACTCTACCCCCTACCCTTGGGAAAATCTTATAAATAGAAGGCATTTTGAGGCATTATTCATCCACTCCATATCTTTGAATTGCAGCAAAGCTCTTGCAATTTGCATCCACACCACTCACTTAGTATTTTCATTGATATTTTAGCTTAATTGTTGATCATTTTAGAGATTTTCTTATCAAATAGAGCTAGAATTTGATAATTAGATCTATTTTGCATATCATTCTTAGTTCAATTCTCATAATTAGAGTGTCACTAGTGAGGATTTGCAGCTGAGAGCCTCATTTACCACTTTATTTTAGAGAACCATGAGATATTTAGATTAATTGTGCATTATTTAGATTAGTTTGCTTTGAATAGTGTAAATTCTCTTTAAATCTTGTTATTTCATGAAGGTGTAAATCACTCACACACAAATGGCGCCCACCGTGGGGCTCTAGGCCTCAAATTTATCAAAATTTCCACGTTATTTACAAATTTAGGCTAGAATTGCATGATTTTGCTCACTGTTTGCAGGTTACAGGAAAGAAATCACGCCTACCAGTAAAGAAATCATGCCTACAGTAAAGAGATGTCGCTCGCGGGAATTTAGATGTCGCCTGGAGTCTGAACGCTCACGCTTCTTACCAGCAGAGTCACGCTTCTGGATAAAGAAATCACGCCTGCGGACATTATATTATCGCCTGACGCACAAAGATATGATGCCTTTGGCTATTTGGATGTCGCCTACAATGAATTAAAAGCCGCGGCCGACGAATTAGTTCACGCCTGGTGTAAAGGGAGTTTACCGCACTTTGCTTTTTATTTGTCGCTCTTATTATTTTAGATGTCACTTTCATTTAATAAGATGTCGCTTGTCTGAATTACTTTGTCGCTTTTGGATAAATAGTTTGCGCTTTCATTTAATTTGATATCGCACGTAATCACTTTAATCTCGCTTGAGCCCCTTTTGGTGACGCTCGCGGTTAAAGTAATTACGTCTTTGTTAAATTAGATATCGCCTTTAACAGAAGAAATGTCGCCTGGTATAGCATTTATTTTCTATTAGTGTAATTGCTGTTGTCGCCTGTAACAAAGATTTCACGCGTTTGATAAATTTAATATCGCGCTTGTCTATTTTAATCTCGCTTGAGCCCCTTTTGGTGACGCTCGCGGTTAAAGTAGTCACGCCTTTGTTAAATTTAATCTCGCCTGTAGTCTGGACAATGTCGCCTGACAGTATTTTCACTATTTTGTCAAAATAAGGACTGTATGCTAACTTTACTGTCATTTTTTTTGTATCAGGAGCATGGTCTGTCATAAGAAAGTGCAAAAACCAGAGAGAAGATACAACTTAGAGGAGAAATTGATCTCTAAGAGGATAAGGAAAGAAAACCGGGTACATTCTACCTTTGTTCTCAATAATAATTTAGAGAAAGAAGTAGAATTACATGCCAAATACATTGCTGTTGTAGATTCTTACAAACGAAAATATGTCTCATTAAATTGGGAATTTAGTCCTTAAATTTGTAAGAATTTTGCAAGTATTTTGGTAAAAAAGAATCAAAAGCATAATCAATTACATCATTTTTAGCTTTGATTTTGGTTTCCCCTCACTTTGTTTGTATTGTGCTGACTAACTTGTTGGTGGAGGGAACATTTTGCCAAGGTAAGAGAAGGATTTGGAGAGAAAATAAAAATCTACTACTTAAAAATGCGCCTAGCCTTTTCTAGCATCGTTTGAGGTATTTTTCTCATCAAGCTTGCACTTCCCTTAAATTGTGGCATTTCAAAGTTCAAAACATAGTTTAATCATAAAAGAAAAAAAATAAACACTTCAATTCTAAGAACCCCTTTGTCACGGGGTTGAAAAAGAACCAATTTGATTGTGAGTGTTTGGGATAAGGGAAAAGCAATAGGGATATGCTCTTCACTCTTTGAGTGAATCAAATTCCCAAACTTGCTCTACCAAATCCATTTTTCATGTTTTTCAATGAATATGTTTAAAACTTAGTGGGCTCGCCTCCCGAGATTGCCTTAGAAGGGCCGGTGAGAGGGACAGCCCAAAGTGGGATACACTTGCTTTTGCCGCGAGAATCCGACCCACTATAAAACGAAACGCGGGTATCCTTAATGGGGTACACGACAAAAGGATTTTAGCTCTTTCGAACTTCCTCTAGTAGTCCTAACGGATTGCACAAAATCGTGCTTTTGTGCGTGTGGGAAGCCCCTTAACATAGTTGGGGGATGAAAAGCTAAGATCTCTTTTGAACGAAAAACTTACTACATAACGGTAAAATAGCAAAACTACCTATTAGAGCCATGTTTACGAACCAATTATGTGCTAGGTAGATTGTGTGGAAGCTATTCTTGTGTTAAACCTGTGAAAACGTTCAAAAATATACACATTAGAGCATTCTAGGGATATGGTACCCAATTGATGTGTGTGTTGAGATTGTTTTTATTTTCAAACAAGATATTCCAAAGTTATTGATCAAAACACCATTAAAATTTTAAACCATTTAAAATTGATCAAAAACTTTTACCTTATTCCAAAAACAGCTTATCAAGAGAAGAAAGTTAACATACCCTTAAAGTTTGTTCATGCCTATTATTACAAGGTCACTCTCTATAAGGAAAGCATTACAAACAGACGGGACCTACAACGGAGAAGAGCTCCCATTTCCAAAGAACACTTTCATTACTTCACGAGTGACTGAAAATCCCACTAAGGCAAAGGACATTAACAACATGCTTAGTGGTACCCTAGGAAATATCGATCCCACTAACCAAGGGAACAACATGAATGGGGGCATAGATCCCAATAACAACCAAGGGAACAACATGAATGGAGGTATGGATCTTAACAACAATCAAGAAAATTCTAATAATGGAGGAAGAGACCCTAATTCTCAAGAGGCAAATTCACAAGGCAACAACTTATTGCCTCCTCATAATACAAACTTACCCCCAACTGCAGAAGAAGCCACGATTGAAAGAGCATTAGAGGCAAGACAATGTCCTTATTTCATAGAACTAATGAAAAAGACCATGCTTATGGATAAAGAAAAACACTTCATGGACTTAATACAAACGGGGGTAAAGCTACCTAAAGATTTTGACATAGAACAATTAAAGCCCAAGGAAATAGAAGACCCTATGGAAGCAATGAGGAAACAATTCAAGGCATTACAAATGGAAATTGACAATTTGAAACAAAATGGGGCTCCTAAGCCTTTCTCTATTGAAACATTATGTCCTTTTCCATTTGATAAGAGTTTGGTCATGGTGCCTTTTCCCATTAATGTAACATTTCCTAAATATGAGAGATATGAAGGAACATCTGACCCACATGATCATCTTCGGGGGTTTTGTGCATTGAGTCTTGAATTCATGCATGAATCAACGTATTTAATGAGACTATTCCCAAGAAGCTTGGGAGGAACAGCCATGGATTGGTTTTCAAAACTACCATCCGACATAAAATCCTTTGAAGAGTTAGCATCTAAATTCGTGACTCATTACTCTTATAACATCAAACATGAGGTCACCATGATAACGTTATGTAACACGAAGCAACAAGATGGAGAAGCCTTTCTCACATTCTTGCAAAGATGGAGGACTGCATTTGCTAGATATCCAAGAAGTGTACCGGAGAAAGAAAAAATGGATATCTTTATTAACGGTTTAAGAAGCGAGCTGAATTATAGACTAAGGATGCAATGTCCCAAAACCTTTCAAGATCTAATTGATAACGGAATTACAATGGAAGAAGTGTTGATTAAGAGTGGAGAGTTGAAATTGCACAAGGAAAATAAGAATAACTCTAACTCCAACAACAACAATACCAACAATAACAACAATCCAAATAAAAGTTGGTACAACAACAATAGCCGTTATGCTGCAAGGAATAACAACAAAGGTATTGTTAATGATGGTGTAGTGGAATCCAGCAACTTGAAGGTGATTCCATTTGCCCTTACAAAGACACCAAATCAAGTGAATAATGCTAATCAAGCATATAATGCACCTTTCAACAACAACAACAATGCCAATAAGAATAATCAAGGAAACAAAGATCAAAAAAGCAAGTATGATAAGTATTTGAAACCCACTCCTGCAAGACACTTTACACCCTTGGGAGAATCACTTGAAACTGCATTAAAGACTCTCATAGCTAACAATGTTATTACATTACCCGCTATTAAACCTTATGAACCAGACCACAAGCCGGGTTGGTGGGATGCTAAGCATCATTGTGAATATCATAGGATTCGGGGGCACCCTACAAATGAATGTTTACAATTAAAGAATGTGGTGCAAGACTTGATAGATAATAACATAATCACTGTTGATGGACCCCAAAATAATGAAGATCATACGGCCTTCAAACAACCTTTTTACAAACATGATAAAGGTGAATCATCAAATGGCAAGAAACAAAGCGCCAATAATCTCAACTTTGCGCCATCATATGATCATATTGTTAATGCTATCATCATTAATGAACAGCCTCAAAAGGAAGCAACAAATGTCATTACAAGAGGGCAGAATTCTAGAATGACTTTACAAGGGATAGTCCCTCAAAACACCAATATCCCACCATCCAACATTGTGGTCAAACAATCTCCTACAGCAGCAAGACCTTATAGTTTGGTAGATCAATTGCAACGTACTCCAGCACAAATCTCAATCTTAGAGTTATTGAAGTTGTCACCAAATCATAAAGAGATTTTGGAAAAAGCTTTGGAAGAAACACATGTTTCTACTACCTTAGGGGAAGAAAAGTTTCAAAATATGGTAGGACATCTTGTGGCTCCTCATTGTCTTTCATTTTCAGATCAAGATGACATGTCTATAACTCATCCTCAAAATTTGCCATTACATATAGAAGTTTTGATCGAAAGGCATAGAGTCAAAAGAGCCCTTATTGATGGAGGGGCTGGCCTTAACATATGCACATTGAGTCTTGTAAAATCCCTAGGTTTCTCCGAGTCTTGCATTGACCCTACAAAGAAAATCACCATAAAAGCTTATGATGAGGCTGAAAGAGCTTCTAAAGGCATGATTGTGTTGCCCATCCAAGTGGGACCAGTTAAGAAGGAAACCAAATGTCAAGTGTTGGACATGAAATTAACCTATAACATTTTATTGGGAAGACCTTGGATTCATGAGATGCAAGCTGTCCCCTCCACATACCACCAATGCATCAAGTTCCCATACATGGGTGAAGAAATCACAATTGGAGGAGACTCAAATCCATTTCAATATTGTAATGCACTCAAACCCTTGCATGAATTATACATTCCACATAATCGTGAAGGAGTTGTTCCAAGAATCACCAATGAAGATGCACAAAATCCTCTTCAAGCTAGCTCAACTACATCAACTAAGGGCAAGGAAAAAGTGAGCTACGAGGGTCCAAATGTGATGGAAAGTCCATATGTGGCACCTAAATTGGAAACAGTGATCTACAAACCTACTAAAGAGGAAAAAGAACAAGCTAAAGCAGATCATTACCAATACATGAGTGAGATGATGAACAAATTTGACAAACAATGCAAGATTAGTTCAAAAGGGGTAGGAGAATATTCAGTTTCTCTATTTGACATGCCCATGTCTCCTAAATCACATGGAAAACCCTCAAAAGAACATCTTCCACATAAGTATAATTCTTATTTTGTGAGGGAAGATAGCAAAGCAACATGGGATAAGGAAGAGAATGATGTCCTTCAATGGCTTTATCATGATGAGGATGGTACCCTAGACACTCCCATGGAAAGAATTCAGCATGTTAATATACAAACAGAACAATATGGGAAAGGATTTGATATTATGCAAAAGATGGGATACAAAGGAAGAGGACCCCTAGGCCAAAGAAATAGAGGATTATTAGAACCTATTGAACCTGTTTGGAGGGCAAGTCATGAAAAATCCGGAGTAGGTTTTCAACATAAGGGAGAAAGTTCAAGTCCAATGCATGATTTTCATCCTCAAATAAATGCATTAGAATCCGAAGGAGATAGTGATGATTCTAGGGATTATGAATGGGATACTTTATCAGATGAGTCATGTCAAGATAAAGAAGTCATTGCTATACATACTTATGCAAAAATCCCAAAACAAGATGCTCCAATTAATGAAGAATCTTCTATTCAAAGGCCTAATATAGAACAAGCATCTAGTAGTGGAGCATGGATAGAAACATTTTGGACACCTTCAGAGGAGAGAAATTCAAACGTTAGTTTTAACCCGCTTGTGGCTTTTCCCACATTCTTTCCCGTAGAGATCGACGAGGATTCAAGTGAAGGGGACTTTGACCCTGCTTCCATGGATCATCTTGAGGAAGCGCACATCATAGACCTAAACGATACAATGTATGAACCCTCAAACGAAGTCATGTCCATAAATCCTATTGATGATACCTTACCCAATAATTCCTTAATTTTGATACATCCAGACCTCATTGATTGGGATCAAACTGAACCACATGACTTACTTTACTTCCCAAATGACCAAGCCACAAACCAATACCTCAATGCGGTTGAACCCTCTTTCACCAACGAACTCAATACGGACATGATGACAACAGCAAGGGTCCAATCTCTTAGTCAAAAAAAAGAAAAAATAAAAAAAAATAAAAAAATGAAAAGTTCTATTGGTGAAAACCCAACTGTGGCACCATTAGAACCAAAAACAATGAAAATAAAAGACGTTTCTTTTGGTGAAAACCCAACTGTGGCACCATTAGAAGAGAGATTGGATACTTTGCCTGAACATGAAGAAGAACGGTCATCTATTCTTATAGAACCAACAGAAAAAGTTAACATTGGCACGGAATTAGAGCCAAAGGTTGTACACTTGGCTGCATCACTTACATCTATTGAAAGAGAGGACTTTATCAAATTCTTCCAAGAACAACAAGTAAATTTTGCATGGTCATATGCCGATATGCCTGGATTGGATCCTAATTTCATAATGCATCATCTGAATGTTAGACCCGGAGTTAAACCTGTGAAGCAAAAACTAAGGAAAATGCACCCACATGTGGCTCTTCTAGTCAAGGCAGAATTGGAAAAATTGTTAAAGGTGGGGTTCATAAGAACAATAGCATATGCTGATTGGATCTCTAACATTGTGCCAGTTACTAAACATGATAAATCTATCCGTGTGTGTACGGATTTCAGAGATTTAAACCTTGCATGTCCCAAAGATGACTTCCCATTGCCAAGCATTGATACCATAGTGGATTTGACAGCAGGTCACGCAATGTATTCATTAATGGATGGATTTAGTGGCTACAACCAAATCAAGATTGCTCCCGAAGACCAAGAAAAGACAGCATTTACTTGCCCTTGGGGTACCTTTTGTTGGAATGTTATGCCCTTCGGTTTAAAAAATGCTGGAGCTACATATCAAAGGGCCATGACAACTATTTTCCATGACATGATGCATACTTTTTTAGAAGATTATGTGGATGACATTCTAGCAAAATCCCACAATAGAGAAGAGCATTTACAAATCCTAAGAAAAATATTCATTCGGTTAGAACAATTCAAAGTTAGACTAAACCCAAAGAAGTGTGCCTTTGGTGTCCAATCCGGCAAGTTATTGGGTTATATAGTGTCAGCAAAAGGCATTGAAGTTGATCCTGAAAAAGTACAAGAAATTCTAGAAATGGAGATTCCAAGAAATATTAGCCAAATGAGGTCACTCCAAGGAAAGATTCAATCAATAAGGAGATTTATCTCTCAATTAGCAGAAAAGTGTCACTCCTTCACTAGATTGTTACACAAGGATACGACATTTATGTGGGATGAGGAATGTGATAAGGCCTTTGCTACTTTGAAGACTTATTTGATAAACCCACCTATTCTTATGTCACCTATCAAAGGTAAAGAACTGTTGTTATACATATCAGCCACAGAAAGGTCTCTAGGCATATTGTTGGCACAAGAAGATGAGCAAGGAAAAGAAAGGGCAATCTACTATCTTAGTAGAACCTTAATAAAATATGAACTCAATTATTCATTCATGGAAAGAGCATGTCTAGCAGTGGTTTTTGCATCTCAAAAACTAAGACATTATATGTTGATGCATAAGATCAAATTAATTGCCAAGATTGATCCTCTCAAGTACTTACTAAGTAAAACTGCCTTAACAGGTAGAATAGCAAAATGGGTCATGATCCTAAGTGAATTTGACATTGAATATGTTGATAGAAGAGCAATTAAAGGACAAGTGATAGCAGATCACTTAGCAGATAACCCAATGGAGTCTACACAAACCATGCAAATTGAATTTCCAGATGCAGAAATTGTCAACATAGAAGCAAAAACATGGAAGTTATATTTTGATGGATCTTACACACAAGGAGGTTCTGGAGTAGGTATATTATTGGTTACTCCTCAAGGATACACCATTCCAAAGTCTTATAAACTCTTATTTCCATGCACCAATAATATAGCGGAATATGAGGCATTAGTCATTGGCATCAAAATGGCTTTAGAATGGAGTATTGCAGAATTACAAGTGTATGGAGATTCCCAACTCATAATCAATCAGGTTAATAATGAATACAATACCAAGGACATAACATTGATGAAATATAAAACCTTGATTGATGGATGGAAGAAGTACTTTGCTTTGATCACATTTGAATAGATTCCAAGAGAAAAGAATAGAGCAGCAGATGCCATGGCTATCTTGGCTTCATTGTTACAAAAACCAGATCAACATGAGAAGTATGAGTTCTTGGTGGAAGAGTTGGTAAAACCGGCATTTAACCTTCCTGACACCCAAATTGTTGCTCTTTTACATGGACATGACTCTCCTTGGTATGGACCCATCTATACTTACCTTAAAGACCAAGTACTCCCCATAGACCAAACTCGTGCCCAAAAACGTAACTTCATACGCCAAGCCGCCCGTTACCTAATCCTTTCAGACACATTGTATCGTAAGGGTCTTGATGGGACGTTACTTAGATGTCTAGAGGAAGAAGAGTCTAAGTTAGCTTTACGCGAGGTCCACGAAGGCATTTGCGGGTCACACTCAAGCGGTTTTAATCTAGCTAAGAAAATCCTTCGTCTAGGGTACTTTTGGACAACATTAGAAAAGGATGCTTGTCAATTTGTGAAGACATGCAGCAAATGTCAATATCATGGTAATATGATACATGCACCGGCTCAAGAATTACACCCATTCATTACACCATGGCCTTTTTATCAATGGGGTTTTGACTTGCTTGGAATCATATATCCTCCATCTTCAAACGGCCACAAGTATATCATCACAGCAACAGAATACTTCACCAAATGGGTGGAAGCAGTTCCATTAATAACAGCAACCGGCAAACAAATTTCAATGTTCATTTTGAACCACATAATTTGCCGCTATGGTATTCCACATGCCATTATCACGGATAATGGGAAACAATTCAAAAATCAGGATATTGATGAACTTTGCATGACATTTCACATGACACATCATTCATCATCCATTTATTATCCACAAGGCAATGGACAAGCTGAGGCAACAAACAAAAATATCCTCAAAATATTAAAAAGATCAGTTAACAAATCAGGAAGAGATTGGCACGTGCAAATAAATCCCGCACTATGGGCTTACAGAACTAGTATCAGAACACCTACAGGAGCCACCCCATTCTCTTTAGTCTATGGAACTGAAGCAGTTCTACCATTAGAAGTTGAAATTCCATCTCTACGGGTTTCATTAAGAGGATTGATCACTGATGAGGATTATAGGATTGCCAGACTACAACAATTGGAATTGTTAGAGGAACATCAGACTCAAGCTTATGAGCATTTAAAAGGTTATCAAAACAGGATTGCCCACAATTACAACAAACACATCAAACCAAGAACTTTTCAAGTAGGAGACTTGGTACTAAGAGAAAATCCCAAAAATCAAGTTGAAAGGGAAAAGAAAGGAAAGTGGGAAGCTAATTGGATAGGCCCATTTGTGATAGCATCATCCTTTGGAACTGGAACATATAAGTTATCAGATTGTAATGGTGAAGAATTACAAGAACCCATAAATAGCATTCATTTGAAGAGATTCTACACCTAAAATAGATGAAAGAGTATAAAGAGTATCAGATGAGAGAGCATCATAATTATTGTACATAATTGAAAATGGAAAATACCAAAAACATTTGAAAATGGAAAATCCAAAAACATTGGAAAAGAAGAAAGATCAAAAACAGTGGAAAATTGAGCCTGAAGAAAGCAAAAACATTTGAAAAACTATCTCTTGGTGAAAACCTAGCAAATAGGCGCCAAGGTGATAATGAAAAACAAAAAAAAAAAAAAAAATGAAAAAAATGAAAAAAATGAAAAAAGAGAAAAAAGTGCCTTGGTGAAAACCTAGCAAATAGGCGCCTTGGTAGCAAAAAAAAGAGAATACCCAAAACTGAAAACTTGGTAACAAGCGCTTTTGGTTCCCTTAAGTCATTTCCTTCCTAGTCACATGTGTATATAATGCATCTCATCATCCCATTTGTCTAAACCTTCATTGCATCCGTCATTTGTACATAGTCATAATAACAGTTTGTAGCACCATCCTTTGCATTGCCTAAAGTTGTCAAAATTGATACATCAAATACTTGGGGGCAGCATAAACGGATTGGAAAGTGGGTACCTCAAAAAAAGGATTCATATGAACAACATTCAGTCACAAGCAGAAAGAGATCAACATTTTCAGAAGAGAGATCAAATTTTTGTAAACCTTTGATTGATAACGAAAAAGTTGACTACCACAACAAAATCCATGAAGCCTAAATTGACTTATTATTCAGGATTAAAAATCAAAAATCATGTCATGATCAAACACTTGGAAATATATTTTGTTGAAAATCAGAAAACAATGCAAAACACTTAGATAGATTCTTTTGAAAAGTTGGTTAAAAATATGTTTACTTACATTCATTCAATTTGTATCAAGTCTTTTTAGCTCATCAAGGATGTTTCGACTAGATTGGCAATGATGGAGACATGATATTTTTCTTGACTATGAAGTGACTGTTTGGAGGAAAATTCATTGCCTTATGAGAATTCATCTAAAGACATGGTCATCAAAGAACCATCGAGGATTATCTTATAAAAACAATGAGTTAACCTTTGTTTGTTTACGCAACCGGATACCTTGGATATTTAGATTCTTCATATCTAAATGACAAAATCCACTTGCAACATAGAATCCGACAAAATCGGTATTCGTACTCTCATGATTTTTTTTTGAAATCAGTGATAGTCGTATCGATGAGACCGATGGGAAAGCAAAACGGAGGTTACCATATGAGCAGTAAATAAAAAGCGATATTCATATCATCATGTCAGTGGGCAGTGGTGATTGTATCGACTTTCCGGTCCCAAGTGCTCAATGATGAAAATATATCCTTAAGGCATTTATTTGCTAAAAGCTAGTGACACTTAGCTGCATTCATAAAAAAAAAGGTTAAATGCATTCTCATGTTAGATTAATTGCATGTGCATTTTTTTTCCCAAGGGTTTTATTTTCGCATCAAAAAGGGGGTACATGACATCATTAACAGGGTTAAATCAACAAGGACAACATCATTTCAACATCATCTTTTCTACAAAAATAAAAATAAATGAGATTATACTTTTTGCATTCATTCCATATCATTAATCATTACATAGATATTATCAAAGAAAAGAAGGTAATAATCATTTACATTTGCATACAGATTGCATACATACAGATTGCATACATGAGAAATAACATATCAAAACTGCATCCATACATGAAGAAGAAATGCATCCATCTATCTATATCATACATAAGATACGTTGCATCCATAGCCAATATCCATCCAAAAAAACAAATGCATTAGATAAACACATATAGCAGCATCTAAAGGAAATCTCATATATCATCAAGTAAAAGTAGGAAAGATCATAAATGTTCTCATATCACACGTCTACTCATAACAATGATGTCATAAAACTCAACTCTATAATCGCCCATCAACAGGGGCATCAATGTCAAATAAGTGTCAAAATACAACTGGAAAGGTGACACCAAGGTCACAAGACTATGGTACAATATCAAGTATCTCAGCATCAGTACATAAATGATCAATAAGAGCACTCATAGCTCATCTCTCGTCACCACTGGGAGGAGGTCCTGGAGGAGGCTGTGGAGGAGGCTGTGGAGGAGGCTGTGATGGAGGCTGCTGAGGAGGCGTCTGACCAACCATAGCAACAAGGAGAGGAACCAAGGGAGCCAAACCCGATACCAACTGCTGAATCATAGATGACATCTGTGACACCTCTGTCCGTAATGCTCCCACATCTGCTCGTAGTTGGGTAGTACTAGAGCTCTCTCCAACCTCATAGGTACTCTGAGGATCACCTGTATCTATAGGAGCTTTTCCCCGATCACGGGAAAAAGCTGCTGGCATCTGCTGTGCACCTGTGTCCTGACCATCCACAGTAGCCTGCTGTAATCCTGCTCTCGTATCCTGTCCTGCCCCTGGATCCTATCTAGCAGCCCTCACATGATCCTGACGATCTAACCTCTATCTCTGTGCTACTGCAGGACGAGGAGGAGGAGGTGGTGCCTGTACCTGTGCATCTCTCGCTCGTCCTCTGAGCCGAATCACTGCCCTACCTCGGGGTCTACCTCTGCGTCTCCTCCCACCACCAACATCATCACCATCATCATCTCACCCAGGTACTGGCTCTGCAGGGTCTGTAAAGCGAGGCATCGGATGCTCCATCAACCAAGCTAGATACTCCTGTGTGACTCCGGCATCTCTGATATGTAACCTCATGTCCCAATCCATATAACCCAGTAATGATATCTGCTCTATAGCGTCATCATATGAAGGCATGTGACCCCAAGTAGCACGCTCTGCACTAGAACGAGCATATACTGCAGATCCCTGAGGCATAGGCTGAATCCGCCCAAACTGTCGTAGTACTCTCCCTGCCAAGAATCTCTCAAGAACAGAGTCGATCCTGCCGATCATCCATCGAGGAGCAAACATATAGGGTAACTCCAAGCTATCCTCTCTCCAATCCTCGACCTCAACATATGGTCTCCAATAGACCTCATCCATGTCATCAATCTGCCGTCGCCAATACTCCAAGTGACCCAAGTGATGCTGTGTCACCATACCAGTATACTGCCATGCGAAAGGATATCCTAGAGGACGATCTCGATCTGATATAGGACGACTGACTGGTAAGTGCTCCCATATCCACAACTGTAAAATATGAATCCCAGCAGATAATGAGGCTGATCTCCTGTAAACCACCTCATGCAGATCGTGATAAAGCTGTGCCAGCACACAAGATCCCCAGTCAAAGCGTCGAGGATGATGTAGCAAATCCTCGATAATCCTGCCCCATCCCACTGAAAATCCGCGACCTCGCCGATCAGGTAATAAAACACCACCAATGATAGCACCTAATAAGGCTGGTAAAACAGGAAATGAGGCAAACTGAGGCCATAAGATACAGTCATCACCAATAGATGGATCTCCGAATACTCGTCGACAATAGGTCCCGTCATAGACTGCATCATAATATACTATCTCTCCATGAGTCGGGATCCGTAGCAATCTGTAAACATCCTTCGGTGTAATAGTCATCTCGCCCTGTGGTAGCCAAAATGTGTTTGTCTCAGAGTGCCAACGCTCTGCGACAGCAGTAATCAAACCTCAGTTCATCTGGAACCGAGGAAGCTCTAGTACGCACAGTAAACCGCAGCACCTAATCACTCGCCTCTCGACGTCAGTCAACTGGGTCCTAAGCTCCATCACCCAGTGTGGTACAGTCCGAAGGTACAGCACAGGGACATCCTCCTGTTTAATCAAAACAAGGGAACCACATGAGTAACTTACTATCAGGAAATCAAACAATCAATCATGGTCATCAATTTAAATATACCTATCAGACTTACCAATCCTAACTCTAAGCGTTGAGGAAGGACGATCCTAGTTTTATGTCTCTAAGCATTTGAGCATAAAATGAATGGACATTTAGATCCATGATCTATCATTCATGATGAAGATTGATTAACCTTATTCTTTGATATTATAGTTACCTATGTCCTAATTCGTTGTTGAAATCAAACAAAGGGAATACCCTAACTAAACATTCGATTGAATTCATTGATGTGATCGATATCAATCAAGTTGACGCACTCGAGCAATCAGACGTCTTAGAAAAGTTTGAAATAAATTTTTTTTTTTTTTACGTGACTTTTCTTTCTGGCGTCATTTCTTTTACCAGAGGCGACATTTCTTTGCTCAAACGCGTGATTTTATTCATCCGCGTGACTTAATTTCACGGAGGCGGTATAAGATTTTCCGTAGGCGACATCTTATTATCACGCGACACCTGACTAAAATGATTAAAATCCTACGCGACATTAAATTTTCCTTAGGCGACACCAGATTTTCTAAATGCGTGAAAATACCTAAGGGAGGCGACATCAAATTTACAAAAGGCGACATTTAAAATTGTCAGGCGATATTAAAATGCACGGAGGCGACATTTCTTTTCACGAACGCAGAATTAAAATTTTTAAATGCATTAAATAAGGTCATAAATGCAACTTTAAAGACATGAGGAAAATTTGAATGACATACCGGAGGACCATCGGTCGCTCTCCGACTGAACCGGCGCGCTCTCTCAAACCGATGCTCGCGATGTGGGACCACCATCGTCTCCAAATGGCTAAAATCAGAGCTCAAATCTCAAGAGGGAATGGTGCAAATGAATAGTAAAATGAGGGGTTTTACCCTATTTAAGGTGAAATTGGTCCTCATAAACACTTAAAAAATGCACTTTGAACCTATCATAGGACATTTTCATTAATCGGGGCATAAATCATATTTGATTATTTCTTTCAAACGGTATCAGAAATCAAAACATATTCCAACTACTCAAACTCGTTCAAATCAAGGACTCAATATGTTTTATTTCTGAGGGGGCATCAGAGTATCAAAATGAGCATCACATCAAAAACATTTATCAGTGGGGCATATCATATCATAGCAGTATCATATCAAGATATCAATATCATATCATATCATATCAAGTATCATATCAGGAGGCAAATCAATTGCATATCATCATATCAAACCTATCAACATATCAGCAATCAATCAACCCAGGACCTTTATCAGTTAACCCAGGACCTATCATCATATCAGGACCCATATCATATCAGAGGCATCAGAATCATATCAGCACCATCATCAGAGGCACATCATCATCATCAGGAAGTATATCAATCAGAACGATCAGAGGCATATCAGAACCAGGACCTGAATCAGATCATCCTACTAAGGGAATCTTTGAATCGGTGTTCTTCGCACATCGACTCAAAGAGGGGCATTTGTAGACATGGAAAATTGGCAAAGGCTTAATTCAATCAAAAGGTGCAATCAAATCATCAAAATAGCACTAAAAATCGATAAATGGCAAAGGCAATTCAAATCAAAAGAAAATTCAATTAAATGACTAAATGATTAAATAAAGCTTGAAAAGGGGAAAAACACTAAGAAATTGATTAAATTCAATTAATGACATAGTTGTTGAAATGAAAAATCAAAATGAACCTCTTACCCTTCATGGCTAAATTTAATTACTTTAATTAATTAATAAATATGAAATTCCCTCAACAAAGCAAAAAGGAGACAAAATGGACACAAATCACTCACTTTTGTTGAAATGGTCCAGCCTTTTGAAACCATTTAAATGTTTGTCCCCCAATTTAGGGACAAAGCAAAGCCAATTGACCTTACCCAAGCCTAACCATGGTTATCTCACTCTACCCCCTACCCTTGGGAAAATCTTATAAATAGAAGGCATTTTGAGGCATTATTCATCCACTCCATATCTTTGAATTGCAGCAAAGCTCTTGCAATTTGCATCCACACCACTCACTTAGTATTTTCATTGATATTTTAGCTTAATTGTTGATCATTTTAGAGATTTTCTTATCAAATAGAGCTAGAATTTGATAATTAGATCTATTTTGCATATCATTCTTAGTTCAATTCTCATAATTAGAGTGTCACTAGTGAGGATTTGCAGCTGAGAGCCTCATTTACCACTTTATTTTAGAGAACCATGAGATATTTAGATTAATTGTGCATTATTTAGATTAGTTTGCTTTGAATAGTGTAAATTCTCTTTAAATCTTGTTATTTCATGAAGGTGTAAATCACTCACACACACAAATAGGCTTTGTAGCCAAAAGGTCGATCCTAGATGGCATTATCATCGCCCAAGAACTTGTACACACTACACAAATCTCCAAAGAACCAAGCATGTTTATAAAAATAGATATCCAAAAGGCATATGATAAGGTGGACTGGAGATTTCTGTGCAAATGCTTGGAAGCCTTCAGCTTCTCCAAACATTGGATTAACCTTGTATTTATATGTATATCTACCCCCAAGATCTCGGTCCTTGTTAATGGTACCGCAAAAGGTTTTTTTGGGATTTCCCAAGGTATCAGGCAAGGTGACCCACTGTCGCCCTTCCTTTATGTCATCATGGCAAAAGCACTGGGTAGAACCATCTCCAAGAAATAGTTAGAGGGAAAGATTTTAGGTTTAAAAGCCGCAGACAATATCCCTTTCGTTACTCAGCAACAATTTGTAGACGATACCATTCTTCTTGGTTCCACCAACTATAATGAGGCTAAGGCCTACAAAGCAGTTCTAAACACATATATGAAGGCCTCAGGCCAACAATTTAACCCTCTTAAATTGGAAATCTTCTTTATCAATACGACACCTGATTTGGAAAAGGATATCTGTGATACCCTTGGTTATCAATGAGGTACTTTTCCGTTGAAATATCTAGGTATAGAATTGGATAAGGGTCAACACTCTTCCAAACTTTGGAAACAAGTACTATCGAAGGTTTAGGATAAGAAAAGCTCTTGGAAAGGTAAATGGCTCACTAAGCCTGGTAGATCCATTATGATTAAATTAGTTTTGTCAGCTATCCCTTCTTATCATATGTCCATCCTTCCCCTTCTGACTAACATCAAGAAGGACCTAGATAAGATGATGCGTGACTTCTATTGGCAAGGCTCTGCCGAGGATAAGAAATTGGCCCTAATCAAATGGGACAACTTATGCAAACCTATTTCTATGGGGGTTCTAGGGTTTAAAAACCTTACTTGGAAAAACCGAGCCCTAGGTGCTAAGTTAGTTTGGAGACTCTTCAAGGAATGCAACTCAAAATGGGCTTCTATTCTACTGCACAAGTATGTTCCCGGGGCTGACCCTATAAATATTTTTAGAGCCCATTCACATGTCAAGGGTTCACAAATTTGGAACTTTATCAAGGACTCTATAGGCATAATCAACAAATTCCTCACTTGGGATGTAGGTCTTGGGAATCAAGCTTTATTCTAGGAAGATTCCTGGGCAGGTTTCCTGACGCTTAACACAGCAGGCTTCTCACCAAATTTCATTGAAATGTGTAAAGAGACCATCGATACTTATCTTAAAGATTATATTAGCCTTAACAATGATTATGATATAGATTTAACCTCAAGAGGAGTACTGTTTAATCTAGAAAGTCAAAAGTTATTTAGTATCTTAAAAGACAAAAATATCACTATTAAAAATAGGCCTGACTCCCTTGTATGGGTTGGCTCTAATAATGGAGAATACATAGTTAAAGATGGCTATAAAACCATTATCTGAGAGGAGAAAATGGACAATTTAGACATTCCCCTTAATTTATGCTGGAACAAAGCCTGTCTTCCCAAGGTTGGGATGTTCCTGTGGGCTGCTCTACAGGACAAAATTTTAACATCGGATAGGATTTGTAAGATAGGATTCAAGGGTCCTACAAGTTTCCCCTTATGTGAAAGTCAGGAGGAGGATGTGAATCATCTGTTGCTTAACTATCCCTACACTCAGAATTGTTGGATTTGGCTTCAGCAATGTCTAGATTGGAAGACAGCCCTTCCATCTGACCTACTAAGCCTCCTAAAAGCTTGGGCTACTCTTTACAAAGATAATATTTATAAGGATATCTGGACCATTTCCCCATGTATATTAGCATGGGAGATTTGGAAGGAATGTAATCACAAAATTTTTACTAACCAGAAATTAGATTGGAAAAACATAATTAACAAAATTGAGGCCTCAATTATGGAAAACATCAACAGCAAACTCCGTAATATCATTTGCTATGAGGATTCATTTAGATCATGGGATAACAAGATCAGACTTAAATGGCCCTCTTTAATCATTCCAAATCTTTTTGGTAGAGGAGGCGCAAAGACAAAAGTTGACAAAGCTAATTGCTCTTGGGTTCCCCCCGAAGAAGGTTAGGTAAAACTAAATTTTGATGGAGCATCCAGGGGTAACCCCAAAGAGGCGGGCATTGGTGGGATTATTAGGAACTAGAAGAAAGAATCAATTTCCAAGTATGCCCACCCCATCAAGCCTACTACGAATAACATGGTGGAATGCCTTGCCGCTATGGAAGGCCTCAAAATTTGTAAAAATCTAAGCTTATCAAAAGTTGTGATTGAAGGAGACTCCCAAATTATCATTAATGCTATCCACACAAAGAAGACTCCTAATTGGATTATCAATTCTAAAATTGAGGAGATCAATCTTATCATAAAAACCTTTTCCAAGGTAATTATCAAGCACACTTACCGAGAGGGTAATGCTGAAGCTGACTCCTTAGCAAATCTAGGTGCCAATGACAACCACATTATGGAATAATTGCTTATTAGTTTCTTTTTTAGTTCTAATTCTAGCTCTCAAATATATTAATATATGTCTGAGAGGTCTATTAATGTATAGTATAGGTATTTGTATTCTTTAAGATATCATTTGGGTATATAGATATACGTCTTTATATATATTTATATATATACATAGAGTGACTTATATATCCTCAGTTATATCCTATTTTATACTCACATTTGAAACACACATTTGGCTATATATATATATATATATATATATATATATATATATATATATATATATATATATATATATATATATATATATATATATATATATATATATATATATATATATATATCATTATGAGTTTAACTATCTTTATTTATTATTGCCACCTAGTTGGTAGCCCTGTCCTTGCCGTTCTTCTTCAGAAGTGCTCTTGTATTAGCATATCTCATACTGGTAGCTATATAAGCTCTCAAAAGAGGTATAGGTCCATCCTTTAACATTTTTTCCTTAACTTATCCTAGCCTTATCATTTATGCATATGTTAGCTTCAGCAATATGCTCAATCAATCCTGTACATGTTCACTCATAATCATTAAAGAATGATACTTGTTTGCCACCTGCCACTGGATAGCATTAGTGGCAATGACTTCTTGTCAATTCCTTTATCTTTGCTAGGAGATGATGTTGAGGTAGGTCTCCTTCTAGCCTAAGCAGTTTCCTAATCATTGCAATATGCACCAACCAGCACACATGTGATCTTTCCACATGTGACCTTCTTCCTGGCATGCACTAGAAGTTTCGACTTACTTCCACTCCCTTCAGTGAAGCAAACCTCTCTTTAGTATACTCAATTTGAATATGTACTCATACATGTACTCATTTTGCTTGATGTAGGATTTTTTTTCTCTTAAACCTACAATATTTAGGTCCTATGTGTGACTTGGTGGCCACGTCTGGTTTGATAGTCGGGTTGAAGGCATCTCTTCTTGGATATATATGTATCTATATAGTAACTTAAATATAGAAATTTATATATCTATCTTCTAGCCCCGTCTTTCCAGATTTCTTTATATCAGACACATATATTTCTATATTTATTGTTGAAATATATATACTGATATATGTTTAGACTTTTATCATGTATTCATTCATTCATCCTTCCTTTTAACATATACATATGTTTATACAGATTTATGTGTTTTCTGATCTGTATATTTCCTTACTTATTAGAATAGAGTTAGATTTAATCTAGTTGAATGTTTTTTTGTTCTAGCTGAGGTGCAGATTATCACTGAGTTCTAATTTGGTAGCACATATAAATATAAGGTAATAATGTTAATTCTGGCCCATTATGGCAAGCCGGCTTTTAGAATAAGTATGGAGCTCTGCAAAATATGATTGCTATTATTTAAATTCTATTCTCTACTAACTTTGGCAGATAGTGGATGGTTAATTAGAATGGATAAACAATCCATTGCTAATTCATATATCTTGATGAGGTAATCATTTCTTTATCATTTTTAACTCATTTTCCTTATATGGGCTAATAGTCTCTTTAAATTAATATGCATCACTTTGTTATTGTGATATTGGCTAATTTTTGGAGGAGGGGACTTGTTGTCTAATATCCAGGAAGGACTCATCATTAGGATACTCAAGAACCTTTCTCGATAAAGCAAGAGGGTCAACGATATCATTTTATCAACATTATTGATTCAACCCATGTATATTCATTATTCGATGTATAACTATTAGGTCATGTTTCTTAAAGATAACATTTATCGAGAATATACGAGACATAGGTATGCCCATGTATGAAAGCACATATCTTGATGAATATCAAGCCGTGGGTATGCCTACAAAAATTTTGTATTTAATAAATCTCATCATGATACGAGTTGTGGGTATGCCCATGTTAATTTTGTATAAGGACAGGACCTATGGTCCTAGGCTAGGCTGGAGGTTTTCTCAACCCCGCTCTTTCCTACCAGCACCTGCAGCGAGTGGGGTCACACTGTAAAATATTTAATTATATTAATAAAAAACTCTTCAGGGCTTCGGCCTTTTATCGATAAAAATAAAATAAAATAAATAATAATAATAATAATTTATTATTTAAAATAACATTAGGTCACCAAAAACAAGTCTTAAATTAAAACTTAAGTTAATGGCCCACATAGTTGACCAAAAGTCCAGCCCTAACCTTAATTCAAAATTAGGGTTAGGGTGGAAATTTCAACTTTCAAAATATTAACTCATTTTCTCTGCCAAACTTTTCCTTTCTTTCCCTTTCATTTTCTCAAACCCTAGCCTCCATTTTTTGTTTTGAAAGTTGATTGATGGCCTACCATGGGAAGAGGAATGAAGCCATGAAAGATTTTGGGTGTCTTTCTCCAAAACCCCATCTCTATTTTCCCTTTCTCCACACTTTCTTGTAGGTTGAAGAAGGTAAAATTATTTTTTTTGTTGTTTCTTTTAAATTTATTTAATAAAAAAATTAGATAAAATTAAAAAAATGGTGGGGAGGCAGTTAGCCTTCCCCACGATGACCCCTACCCCATCCACGACCCTAACAATGGCGGTCGCAGTGGTGGTGCATGCGGGCACTCACAACAATGGTCACGAACACTGGTGTGGGGGCCACGACCCACCCTTGGGTCGAACCCTCCCCTCTTGGGGAAAGGGTTTTGACCCAACAATATATTATTTATAAAAAAATATAAATTTTTTTTGTTTATATTTTTAATGCAGTTTTTTAAAAAAATAGACTTATTAAATTATTATTATTATTATTAATATACATATGTGTATATGTGTTTTTTTTTTACAATGTAAATATGTTGCATTTGTTTTGACAACATTATAATATATACATATATATATATGTATCAACAAGATTATTTAATTTAGAAAGCAATAAAAATGAAAAGAAAATACTAACTAATCATGTAAAGGAGCACAAAGATATGTGTGTGTGTGTGTGTGTGTGTGTTTGGGTTATACTTGTCAATTGACCATTTTTATTGTAAATCTTAAACTTGTATGTTTTAAAAAATTTATGATTAATGTAATAGATTGGGGAGCGTTCAACCCAAAGGTGGGTCATGGCCCCCCACAATAGTGGTTGACTGTTGTGGGTGCCCGTGGGCACCACCACAGTGGCTACAACCACTATGGTGGTGGCCACTGCAACACCACCACCACGACCACCATTGTTGGGGTCGTGGATGGTGTAGGGGCCACCGTGGGGAGGACTAATTGCCTCCCCACCATTTTTTGTATTTTATCTATAAAAAAATTAAATTTAAAAGAAACAAAAAACAAGTTTACCTTCTTCAACCTGCAAGAAAGCATGGAATGGCATGCCCAAAAATTAGGGCAAAAATACACCAACAATTTTTTTAAAAAAACTATAAATTAACTAATGTTGCAGTTATAAAAATTTGATAGGTTACTAGGTTCACCAAGTTTCAACAAGTTTAGCTTGCAACAAGTTTGCATCATCAGAGGATTTGATACAATCCTTCAGTATTAGTCAGTTTTCTAATATTGGTGTTGAGGGGAATCATGACAACAGTCAATGTCCCTTGTATATGTTTCTTAAGTCTACACATAACAAGATAAATTACTAACCCATGTTTAATTACTAATTTTATTAAATTAATAATAATTAAAAATTTAAGAAGGTTTAATATTCAATTAAATTCCCTTCCCAAAGTTGACTTACGTTTAAAATGACATTTAATATTTATTTTAGCATAAAATAATACCAATAATTAATCTCGGTCTATAATCATAGTCAGAATTAAATATTAATTTTAATCCTTCAATTCTAACCCATTAAATTTTAACTATAATAAAGGTGGAAGATATAATCCAATTAAATTCACTAATAATTTAATCAAAATTATATATATCTAATGCACCATTAAAATTCCATAAATTTTATTAAGGATAAACATACTTAAGTTTTGATTAAATTAATTAATTAATCTGACTTAATTAAATCAATAAATGTAAAATTCCTCTAATTAAAGTTGACCAAAAAATTAAATAAAATATTTAATTTACCCATAATTCAAAAAATTATAATTCATCCCTATATTTTTTTTCAATAATCAAATCCCATGAAAAGACAATGACAGTTTAAAAGGAAAAATCAATTCCCACAAAAAGTCATTTTCAAATTTGAAACTTTCAAATTCCATTAAAATAAATTATTATTTAAAATAACATTAGGTCACCAAAAATAAGTCTTAAATTAAAACTTAAGTTAATGGCCCAGATAATTGACCAAAAGTCCAACCCTAACCTTAATACAAAATTAGGGTTAGGGTGGAATTTGTAACTTTCAAAATATTAACTCATTTTCTCTCCCAAACTTTTCCTTTCTTTCCCTTTCATTTTCTCAAACCCTAGCCTTCATTTTTTGTTTTGCAAGTTGATTGATGGCCTACCATGGGAAGAGGAATGAAGCCATGAAAGATTTTGGGTGTCTCTCTCCAAAACCCCATCTCTATTTTCCCTTTCTCCACACTTTCTTGCAGGTTGAAGAAGCTAAACTTATTTTTTTTATTGTTTATTTTAAATTTAAAAATAAAAATTGGATAAAATTAAAAAAATGGTGGAGAGGCAGTCAGTCCTCCCCACGATGACCCCTACCCCATCCACGACCCCAATAATGGTAGTCACAGTGGTGGTGCCTGCGGGCACTCACAACAATGGTCGTGACCACTGTTGTGGGGGCCACGACCCACCCTTGGGTCGAACCCTCCCCACTCTTGGGGAAAGGGTTCCGGCCCAACAATATATTTTGTTATAAAAAAATTTAAATATTTTTTTGTTTATATTTTTTAATGCAGTTTTTTTTAAAAAAGACTTATTATTATTATTATAAATATACATATGTGCATATATCTTTTTTTTTTTTGACAATGTAAATATGTTGCATTTGTTTTGACAACATTATAATATATATATATATATATTTTTGAAACCAAGCAGAATTAACTATATGTATCAACAAGATTATTTAATTTATAAAGCAATAAAAATGAAAAGAAAATACTAACTAATCATGTAAAGGAGCACAAAGATACACACACACACACACACACACACAGATATATATATATATATATATATATATATATATATATATATATATATATATATATATATATATATATATATATATATATATATATATATATATATATATATATATATATATATATATATATATATATATATATCGAAACTTCCATACAAATCTCAATAACATTTATTTATAGAAATGGACATTTAGATTTTATTAGCAAGGGAACAACAATGTAAATTGTTATTACATAAAAATCCAAAATTCACTAATAATGAAACAACAATGTGAAACATTGTTTTAAAGGTAACATTCAGTTTTTTTTTTAATGAAACTTCATTGATTTAATTTCTTGCATACACAACATTTCAACAAGTTATATTTTCTTTGAAACATTTAAAAGGTAAACATTAAAAATAACATAATTTCACTTTTGATAACTAGAACTTTATACAGATTTTAAAATATATATACAAATCTTTTTTTCAAAAAAAATAAATTATACCCATTTTATAATATACAAATTTGCTCAATTGAGAAACAAATATTTCTTTTTGAAATTCAACACATCCATAAAAAATTTCTTCAAACAATTGTATTCAAATTTAATTCAAACTATTACATTAAACAAATAGCAATGCAACCTTCTTTCCTAAAAATCTTACAATAAAAATTTACACACTAGTCTTTCCATTTTACAAATGGACTTTACAAATAGAAGTAATCACATAAAATTTATCTCCTTTCACATGAAATTAAAGATCCTCCATGAACCCAAAATTTTCCAAAACTTGAAAATGTCTTCAATTGTATATCCAAGCAAACCTGTAATTTAAAAGAAAGAAAATCTTGACCATGGATGCTCACCTCCCAATCTAGGCCTTTACAAGGCCACCCCCGAGCTTGGGGAAACAAGAATGGATGGGTGACAAACATATCTAAACACACTCGCATTTAACAAAACAAACACAATAAAACTCCCAAACTCTTGGCTTGCACAAAAGATGCACCTTGGATCCATAAAAAATGGGTGAAGGTGGAAATGAACCCAAATAGAAGAAGCCATATGTAACAAAAAACATTTACGAAACATGGAAATGCCTTCACAAGGCTCAATTTCACATCCCAAGTTTCCACTTCACATTCACAATTTTCTCCCTTTATGGCCCCCCAAAGTGTAGAACAATATGATGGCAACATGGAGTCCATACTTCCATCCCATATCCCTTTCCTCCAAGAAGAAAGACTCTACACTATTTGGGTATTCCCTAAATCCCCTCACCCTCAAGGCCCTCTTCCCTCCCAAGGGTGAGTATAGCCTTGCACACCCAAAACATACATGTAAACAACAACAAGAAACTTAAAAATCCATAAATAAAAATTGAAATCATCACAACAAACATACTACATGAAATTTACAAATTCACACACAAAACATAGAAACATAACAAAATACATAGCCTTCCATGATAGACGCACCAACCTTGCTCCAAGAAAAAGGCAAATGAAGTTTGAAGATAAGCTTTTCCCTTCCTATGCTTTTTCTCCCTTAGCCAAATCTCTCAAACTATCACCAACTCAATCTAGAAGTCTCCAAGTATGGAGAGTGGGAAATCAACCTACAAACTCCTCCAAAATTTTTCTAAAAGAGAGACCTCTACCAACTTTCTACCTACCAACTTAATGAGTTAGGAATTATGAAATCATTATCTTAAATTTTGTCCCCCTTTTCAAAATGAGAGGAAAACCAAGAAATGGGGAAAATGGATGGATTTGACTCCCCTTTCCAAATTAGTCACTCCCTATGAAGATACTATTTAAGAGGCCATAATTAATTTTTGGGAACTATAATGGTCAAAAAATTAACCCCTAACCCATAGTAAACCCATTGGGCTAGCTAAATCTAACTCTAACCACTCCCTAGGGCTCCATTTAACCTCTCAAAAACCCTCTTGGAGTTAACCTATGAATTTCATGATGGGAATCCTCTCTTGGTTTCCTAAACAAGTAACCCTACCATGTGAACACTACATGGTAACTCTAGGGTAAGTGTGTAATCCCACTAACTCACTTGTGCATGTCAACTCACATGTACAAGTATCAATTGATACAAAATAAAACACATCACTTTACTTTACATTACACATGACATGCCTAATGGATAATTCCATATTTTCCATTTACAAAAATACATTACATCCATACATCACATTTACTAAATAAAAACACATAACAATGAGGTTATTTCTCTTTGTAGAGTTAACCTTGGCCTTTACAGTTTTCACATAGATCCATCATTGATTCCCCACATTTAGACCATGGTCAATTTCCTGCACATTTGATTAGAATATCAATAACTCAAGAATTAACCATATATATATATATATATATATATATATATATATATATATATATATATATATATATATATATATATCAAATGCAGTATCCATGACAACATTTAAAAATGTATTCATTAGCAAACTTGCATTTCATAATTTCATCATAATTCTATACAACATCTGCAAATTCCATTTCCATGTGCAGCATATGTATTTCTAAATTCTACTTTCTCAAGTAACCCTAAAACATTTACAGAATCCAACCATAAAACAAATTGACATCCCATTCATTTTAAATCATATTTCATAATTCAATGTAATTAAAAGCATAAGATTCAGAATTCATTTTTCCATCAATATTATATCATGAGGATATGTCTATCATAAGCATATAAAAATATATATCTAACATCATCATCTGCATAATATTAAAATCATCACATAATGTCTGAGGATATCAAAATATGTCTAATGTATCAAAATAGTGTATCATCAAGATAGTCAAAATATTAAAATATTAGCTATGCTAGGATGGGTCAAGGTAGGACCTCACATCCTCCCTCCTAGGCATGAAATTCCTCCTGGAGTTCATAAAAAAGGTGGGCGATATTGAGCTCTCATTTGTGTTGCATCCTCCCATTGTGTTTCAACTCATTAACTTTAAACTTTTGAGTAGAATGCCTTCGGTCACGCGTAATGCTCTCCGACATGAGTGAGGTACTAGGGGTGCCCGTGTGGAAATAGGGAATGTAGAGCAGGGAGTTAAGGGTGTAGGAGAGGAGAAAATTCCTCCTCCTGAGTAGCCACCGAACCCAAACTAGGAGGTATTGAATGCTCTCCAAAGTCTTGTTGGGATTATATTAGATAGGCTACCACCAGGGACCAAATTAGGGAGCTTCTATGCCTTCAGCTGCCACCATTTATAGGATCTACAAATGGGATTGAGGTTGAGGCTTGGCTCTTGAGCTTGGAGCATTGCTTTGGGTTACACCCTTATGGGAGCAACTTGAAAGCATGATTTGTTGTAAACATGCTACGAGGGACTGCTTCTACATGATGGAGGCAAGAAAAGTATAAGGGTCATTTGGTCATAGACACCCTCACTTGGGAGACATTCTTGGAGAGATTTATAGCAAGATATCTGTTAGAAAATTTTAGATAACATCATATTGATGAGTTCCATGAGCTCCACCAAAGGGGAATCATAGTGGCCCTTTATGAGAGCAAGTTTCTCGAGCTCCTTCCATACGTAGACTACATGAAGGATGAGAAAATATAGGTCAATCACTTCATTAACAGATTGAATCATGCTATATCAAATAGGGTGTGCATGGTACCTCTAGGAGATTTATGTTTTACTATTGAGAGATCCATGACAGCCGAGGAGATTCATAATAGATCACATGATGCACGGGATAAGTCTCAGAACTATAATCTTGCACCTCATTCTTCTAGATATCAAAGATCCCATTGGAAGGGGAATTAGAGATATTCATCGAGGTCTTTTAGAACCCCTCATCCCCAACAGTAGTTTCAGTAGAGTTAGAGACATAGGCCACCATAGGGACAACAGGGATCTAAGCCCAAGAAGTGGTAGTCGCAGGGCCCTAGATGAGACCATAGATCTCAGGCACCTGACACACCTCTAGCTAGGACTCAAAAGTTCACTAGGGGTGGTTTTAGTGGGTCCAGTAGGACTGGGGGTGTTGGTGCCCAAAAATAAAGGATTAGATTTCCTATGGACTGGCCAATCCAATGCTAGGAAATCTAATTATTTTTTCCAATGAACAAGTTCAACCACAATAGGGGTTTGAACTTCTACAATTCTAGCTCTGCAGGACCAAGGCTGGTGGGCCTATACCTTAACCAAATCTGTTGGTTCAAAGGCTTTTTATAGCAGATAAGTGAATATAAAATTTTTGGATTCTCTCAAAGTGGAAAATGAACTTGAGAGGAATCAAATTGTGAGTATCACAATTATTGAATGTTGTTTAAATGATATAATAGAAATGATTTTGAAAGAATGTTTTAAAATAATGTATTATTTGGTTTGAAATAAATATTGATGATTGCTTTATGCTTGTAATTTTTTTTAACAGAGACTTCAACTTAAGGATAATAGATCAGTGCCTTTATTCTTTTGGGCAATATAGACAATTCCTTTTTAATCCTATGTACAACTAAGTGAGACAAAGAACACAACCTAAATGCTCCTATCAACTGCTCCTCTTTAATTTCTTTGATTATTTTATTATGCTACAATCGGTCTTATTGAATTTAACCCAAGCTTAATGAGCCCAATAAGATAGAATTAATAGAGCATAATAATTCTAATTATCAAATTGAAAAATAATGGGAATAATTTCCAAACATAAAGTTTTAAAGCAGCTTTATCTTCTGGACATAAAATCTCAAAGGACTGATTAATCAAGAACAATCAAATCCATAACTCCAAATTAGAGAAAATAACTAATTTATATTAATTCTCCATAAAGTCTTATGTACAATAGATCACTTGCAGAAAGTGCACTAGAAAATAATAAGTTTTTTACATTGTTGATGATTCTACTCTACCTTTACATTTTACACCACATATATATATGTGGATGAATTTTTTTCACACCCCTTTAGGGTGAAGAGACACCACCTTATGCTAAAATTTAAAAACTACTTTTGAAAAAAACTAATTAGAAAATTAACTAATAACTACCTATCTTTCAAATTTGGAGTTGGTCGAAAACCCAAACCACCTTGTGAAAAGCTAAGATTTTTATTGAAGCTTGAAAATTGGATTTTCTGAACTGGGTCATTTTTATATTTTGAATTTGTTATCATTTTAAGTCTTTTTCGACATCATCTTCACAAAAGGTCAAAATTCCAACATCTCTGAAACCTTTGCTCATAGAATTTTGATTGTTCCTGTCACAGAGCTTCCTTCCTTAATCACTCAACTTTTAATTGAAAATTAATATAATTTTATATCCCATTTCATGTACTACATCATTAATTATTGGGCATGGAGTTTAAGAGGCCATTTTTTAGGTTTTTATCACTACATAGGACTCCAAATTTTGCCCAAAATTTAGAGCTCCAACGGGCTCTTTTTGGGGACATATGTTCCATGTGAGCATAGTGAGAATTCAACTATCTCTAGAAGAAGCAAACCAAGTGCCAATCAATTGGGTTATAGAGTCACTATGTATAAGTCATGTCATAATAATTTGGTAGCCCCAGGCTACCAAAATACAAAAGAAATATTTGCCTCTGACAAAAATCTTGTTTTCATCACATCCATTGACATCAATCTGAAAACAATACTGAGATATGTCTGATTAAATATGTTGATACTTTCCCTCAACCAAATGGACTTACTCTCTCTGATAATAGGTATCTTCAAATTATACACATACTCCTTGTAATATCTGTTTGATTCCATCTCATCTTCACATGTTTGATACAACTTTTTCTCATAGCATGAAATAATGCATGTCTCACTTTCCGAATACACTTCCCCATACATATTTTGAGTTTCATCATCTTCAAAATGATCACTAGGCTCACTGTCTTTATCATGATGTTGATGGACTTGATTGCATAAAAAATGCTCTTCAAATAATGGATTCAAGAACATAGAGAAATCAGACATATCTTCTTCTTCTTCCTCTTCAAACAATGGATTCAAGAATATAGAGAATTTAGACATATCTTCTTCCTCTTTGTCTCTACTAAATTCATCCCTTTTAGAATCATATACTTCATCAACAAGACATGTGTCCCTCTCATCAGGTTTATCTTCTAGTGTTTCATCATTTTTTTTATCATTATAAATTGGAAAATATTTTGAGTCATTTTTGTGTGTATGCCTTTGATATTCCTTATCCAACAAATATGAAATTTGTTCTGCACCAAGAAAATATTCTTCCTCATTCATTTTATTTATATTATCTACTTTTATTTCACATTTCCTATTGTCACAAGAGTCAGCCACACATAAATCAATAACTGGATTTATTGTGTTCTTTTCTCTAATGTTATCCTTTATTATATTACGAAATAAATGTTTGATTATTTGAGATGCAAGTTCATAGTTGGATTTATTATTTTTTTCATCTAGTACACTTTGAATATTCTTTTATCCATTAACTTGTTTATTATGGTGGATTGAGAAATAATTTGGACTATTTTTATCAACATATTTGTGATATTCTATATCTAACAAATTTGAGATTTCCTCTGAACTAAGAACATTTTCTTCTTCATTATTACATTGAAGGAAATTTGTTTCAATACAAATATCAACAATGGATTTTGGATCCATCTGATCCAAAGTTTCTTCTTCATCTAAATCTGGAATTTCATTAGAGCTTTGTACTCCTGTAGATTTCACACTGCATCCATCACCTTCTTGTCTTTCAATATTTAAAAATTAATCCAAGGGAGACATACAAGGCTTAACTTCCTAGATGTATTGTTGATCCTCTTCTTGTTCATCACATTTGTTATTTCCTTCCTCCTCAAATTGTCCAAAAAAAATTTCTTCACTTAAATCTGAAGCATCATCATGTTTTTGTTTCTCTTTTGTATATTCTTCTAATCTTTGAAAATAAAGCCTCAAATCGAGGTCATCTAGTGAGGTTCCCAACTCATGAAGTTTTTTTAGAAATTTATTGTGTGAAGGCATGATGTCTGATGGTATCTCCTGATAAATACTTACCATCCTTATGAACAAATGGGTTGTAGACTCACCTTCATACCTTTCCAAATTGAGAAATTCATCTATGGGAGACATATAAGGTTCTTCTTCCATAATGCAATTCTTATTTTCATCTTGTTCACAATACACGTTATCTCCTTCAATTGCATCATGAAATTCATTTAAGAACCATTTATCAAACTCCTTCCATGATGAGATTCTTTGTGTAGGTAGTGATTCATATGCCTCTCTTGGATTATCTTTAATGTCCTGACAAATAGTTTCATTGCCTGATCTTCTGCACAAATCTCATAGTTCTCTATAAATGCATAAAATGCATCTAAATGTTCAACTATTGATTCATCCCATTCTCCATGGAACTTTGGTACAAGATGTGAAAACTTAGGGAGCAACTTAAAAGGAATACAATGGAATCCCCTGAGATCCAATGGCTTGATTTGGAATAAATAGTTTTCTCTAAAATGGTTGTTTATTCTGATACATGTTGAATATTTGAATTGACAGTAACTTGTTTCTTTATACATTAGGTTCTTAACAATAGATTCACCACCTCTTTCAAAGAGGAAAATTTTACTTATCTCATTCTGGAAACATCCTCATTTCCTTCACCATTCACATTGCTTGATATACTCCCCATGTCCACCTTATTATGATATTTTTCACAAATATATCCCAATGACATCATCTGATCTGAAAACAAATTATCATAGCCTTCCTCATATCTGACTCTAAATATTTTAATTTTGTGATTTTCCCAGTGAATTTTGCATTCTTTTGAAAATGCTAACATTTCATAATGCCCATTTTCTTCATGACAATTTTTTAAACCAATTTTATTTACATATTTAGATTTCTCTTGAATATGACTAAGCTCAATATTTCCAATGTTATGGATTTGATTATCCTTTTCAATAGGCAATTAATTTTTGGAATGTACAATATTCTTTGGTAAATCTTCCCTACAATTTTTTTCATTTGAAATATTTATGTCTTCAACCATAGTATGCCAACTGGGCTCCACATAAATTCTTTTATAATTGTCATTTGCAATATGTTCCCAAAACACATGAGAATGTAATTGACTTTCAAAAATATTTTGCTAAAATAATTTTTCTGTTTCAATCATATTATCATAAATTATATTCTCATTCTCATCATATAGTTATTTAAAAAAATTTAAATCATTTCTAAATGTACCTTCTTCTTCCTTTATTTCACATGTTTTTTCATTTTTTCTTATGATGTCAACACATAAGGTTTTTGAAAAATTTAGGTCATTTTCAAATGTACATTCTTTTTCTTCCTCTTCATATAATAGAAAAATAATAGACATAACTCCATGAAATATTTCCTGTGATCCATCATATAAAGAATTATCTGGTGTGTAAGAATGAATATCTTCATTGAAAGCGTCCTCCTGATAATCACCATTTGCCACATTAACATAAACAATGTCTTCATCAATCCTCCCCGTCGAAAACTTTTCTTGCTCATATAGCATATCAAATTCATCTAAAGAGATGTCATTTATTTCACAAAATGAATTAATGGCTGGTTCATATCCCAAAAATAAATTTTTATGTTTTTCCAAAATACTATTATCCTAGGAATTTGCAAAATTTTCAAAACCATCCACAAACATATTTCCTTTCTAGAATGTTTTTCCCTCTGAGGATTTATCTTCTATTTCATCAAACACCACTTGAAACTATTCATCATGATCATTATAGAAAAATTTTGAACCATCCTTCTGAATATACTTTTGATATTCAATGTCTAATATTTTTGAAATTTTCTCTGTAGCGAGAAAATTTTCTTCTTTCTCATGACTTTAATCCATTTCCACATTAGTTTGATTCAGGATGGATTCCTCTTCAATATGAACCAAACTTTCTTCTTCATCTAAGTCTGGGACTTCACTAGGATTTAGAAGGAACATATGAAAAGTATCCAAATGATCAAGAGTTGATTCATCATAATCTCCATAAAATTCACGCACCCTTTGTGAAAGATTTGTAAATACTTCATTATTACTGCATTGAAACCTTCTAAGATCCAAAGGCCTGATGTCCACTAGAACTAGGAATATCTTCATCAAATTCTGAGGCATTTTGTAATAAATTTTATTCTTCTATCTAAGGGAGGAATTTGCATCTCCCTTTGGGTTCTTAATTCCCAGTGGAATCACTTTCTAAAAATATTTGTACGGAGTCACCAACTCAAGTATCTCGAGGAAAATATTTTTTCCTGCTTGTCCTAAGAAGAAATTTGAAAAAATTTATATAGAGTCGCCACCTTCTTCATAAGAAGGATAAAATCATACAATTGATTATGGGTCATGTCTCTAGTATAGTTTGACTCTCTGATCACCAGAAATTCTAAATAATGTTGTCACAACAACTTCCCAGTAGAGTCGCAAATCAGTTGGTGCTGAAAAATGAAGGATTGGATTTCCTATGGACTTGCCAATCCAATGCTAGGAAATCCAAATTTTTTGCCAATGAAGAAGTTCAACCACAATAGGGCTTTGAACTTTTTCAATTATGGCTCTGCAGGACCAAGGTTGGTGGGCCTATACCTTAACCAAATCTGTTAGTTCAAAAGCTTTTTATAGCAGATAGTTGAATATAAAACTTGTGGATTCTCTCAAAGTGGCAAATTAAATTGAGAGGAATCAAATTGTGAGTATCACAATTATTGAATGTTGTTTAAATGCTATAATAGAAATGATTTTGAAAGAATGTTTTAAAATAATGTATTATTTGGTTTGAAATAAATATTGATGACTTCTTTTTCTTGTAATTTTTTTGAACATAGACTTCAACTTAAGGATAATAGATCAGTTCCTTTCTTCTATTAGGCAATAGAGATAATTCCTTTTTAATCCTATGTACAACTAAGTGAGACAAAGAACACCACCTAAATGCTCCTATTAACTACTCCTCTTTAATGTCTTTGATTATTTTATTATGCTACAATCAATCTTATTGAATTTAACCCAAGCTTAATGAGCCCAATAAGATAGAATTAATAGAGCCTAATAATTATAATTATCAAATTGAAAAATAATGGGAATAATTTCCAAACATAAAGTTTTAAAGAAACTTTATCTTCTGGAGATAAAATCACAAATGACTGATTAATCAAGAATGATCAAATCTATAACTCCAAATTAGAGAAAATAACTAATTTATATTCATGCTCCATAAAGTCTTATGTACAATAGATCACTTGCAGAAAGTGCAATAGAAAATAATAAGGTTTTTACATTGTTGATGATTCTCCTCTACATTTACATTTTACACCACATATATATGTGGATGAGTGGTTTTCACAACCCTTTAGGGTGAAGAGACACCACCCTATGCTAAAATTTAAAAACTTCTTTTGAAAAAAACTAATCAAAAAATTAACTAATAACTACCTATCTTTCGGATTTGGACTTGGTCGAAAACCCAAAACACCTTGTGAAAAGCTAAGATTTTTACTAGAGCTTGGACATTGGATTTTCTAAACTGGGTCTTCTTTTATATTTTCAATTTGTTATCATTTTAAGTCTTTTTCGACATCATCTTCACAACAAGTCAAAATTCCAACATCTCTGAAACCTTTGCTCACAAAATTTTGATTGTTCCTGTCATAGAGTTTCCTTTCTTAATCCCTCAACTTTTAATTGAAAAGTAATATAATTTTGTATCCCATTTCATGTACCACATGATTAATTATTGGGCATGGAGTTTAAGAGGCCATTTTTTAGGGTTTTATAACTATATAGGACTCCAAATTTTTTCCCAAAATTTAGAGCTCCAACAGGGGGACAACAACAGTCTAGACCATAGGGGATTCAGATTCAGGAATGAGAGCCTTGTTGCACTTGTGGAGGCATGGGACATATTGCTATGGATTGTCCGATGGGGAAGCCAACTGAAAGTCAAAGAGTGGCCACTTCAAATCTCACAGTGGGAGACATGGGTAGATCAAGGAGAGTATTTGTAGTAGTTGATAACCGCTAGGCAGAGTACCAGGTCACTGTTATTGAGGCTACAAGTAGTATCTGAGGTAGTAGCATTTCTATATTTTTATTCTGGAGCTATTGATTATTTTATTTCTCCATTGGTATTGGAGCATTGCAAGCTAGTGGCAGCTAGGTGGGATGTTAGTTGGGAGGTTGAGCTAGCCTTGGGAGCTAGAGTGTCTATTAGATCTTTGGTTAGAGGTTGTCAAATGCAAATAGGAGACATGACCACTATGAATGACATTTGCATTACACCTCTAGGTTCATATGATATAGTTCTTAGAATGGATTGGATTTATGCCCATAGCGCCAAGATGGATTATGGACAAAAGAGGGTAGAGTGTGTGGATGATTTTGGTGCTCTTGTAGTCATTTTAGGGGTTCAAAGGCCCATATCTCTTGGTATGATCTCTGCTACGCCACTTAAGTAGTGTATACATAAGGGACATGTCAATTATTTTCCATCACCATTAGTGATAGAGAGGAGGAGGAGAAGGAGATTTCCCTTAATGACCATCATATATTGCAGGAGTTTGCAGATGTATTCCCTTCAGAGCTACCTAGTATGCCACCACTTAGGGAAGTTGATTTTCATATAGACCTTGTGCTAGGAGATGAACCAGTATTTATAGCCCCTTACAAGATGACTACTCATGAGCTCAAGATTCAGTTGGAGGAGCTCTTGGAGAAAGGACATATTCACCCTAGTGTTTTACCTTAGGGTGCATTCGTCATATTCGTTACGAAGGATGGATCTCTTAAGTTGTGCATGGATTTTCACCTGTTGAATAAAGTAACCATTAAGAATTAGTATTCACTTCCTAATTTAAAAGCAACAACAAAAAGAATAAGTTTACCTTCTTCAACCTACAAGAAAGCATGGAGAAAGGGAAAATGGAGAAGGGGAAATAGAGATGGGGTTTGGGAGAGAGACACCCACAACCTTTCATGGCTTCATTCCTCTTCCCATAGTGGGCCATCAATCAACCTGCAAAACAAACAAAAATGGAGGCTAGGTTTTGAGAAAATGAAAGAGAAATAAAGGAAAATTTTGGGAGACAAAATTGGTTAATATTTTGAAAATTTAAATTTCAACCCTAACCCTAATTTTGAGTTAGGGTTAGGGGTGGACTTTTGGTCAACTATGTGGGCCATTAACTTAAGTTTTAATTTAAGACATATTTTAAATAATAATTTATTTTAGTAGGATTTGAAAGTTTCAACTTTGAAAATAACTTTTTGTGGGAATTGATATTTCCTTTTAAACTGTCATTGCCTTTTCTTGGGATTTGATTATTGAAAAAAAAACTATAGGGATGAATTTTAATTTTTAGAATTATGGGTAAGTTAAATAATTTATTTAACCTTTTGGTCAACTTTAATTAGAGGAATTTTGCATTTATTGATTTATTTAAGTGAGATTAATTAATTGATTTAATCAAAACTTTAGTATTTTTATCCTTAATAAAATTTAATGAATTTTAATGGTGTAATTAGATATATATAATTTTGATTAAATTATTAGTGAATTTAATTAGTGTAGACACCTAAAAATCCATTAAAAAATAAAATTATTTTTTATTTTTTGAAAACCCTCAATGACATCATCATTTGTTAATTAATTAATTTATTTTTATGCCATTGAATCCTCCTATTTTAATTAAGCATCTTTAATTAAAGAATCCCTCCCCAAATCATATAAATCAAGTTTGAGTGATTTTCCCCTATTTATTAATTATTAATTGATAAATTGACCAAAAATCCTTTAAATAAATAAAATATTTATTTAAATCCTAAAACCTTAGAAATGTTTTAGAAATCCCTAACCTCTTCTAGAATTTCCTAAACTCACCATAAACCTCATTAAAAGGCGATTCCTACATTTTTTAGCCTAACCCTTCAAACTTTAACTTTGGGTCAAAATCCTAGATAAATGCTTCTTACATCCTCATTAATGACTCTTACAAGCCATTAATGAAGCCCATGTCTCCTCTTCCACTCTTTTTCCCCTTGCACACTTCCCTAGTGTTGCTCACACATGTGTGAGCAACCTTGATGAAGGTTAATCAAACCTTACCCCTAACTATACCCCAAACTCTACCCCAAACCTTACCTCTGACCCTAACTCTCCTTCCTAACCCAAGCCCTTCCTCAAATCCTATAAATACCATCCTCTTCCAAGAGAAAAATACCAATTCACATCTTTTACATTGAGTAGTGTTATAATGCTAGATTGATTCTAAATCATCTTAAGCTTTAGCATATTTGTTAGTTTAGCTCATTTCCAAGTGTTCTTAAAATCACACCATAGCTTGGATTAACATGGATTTGTTAGAATAACTGAGAGGGGGGTGAATCAGTTATCCACAGTCCCAATCACAAAATGTATATCCAAAAACAATTTACTAAAACTTCTGTAGATCGGTAACATAAAATAGTATTATGTATGTGCTTTTACCAATTACCAGTTAATAACATATAGTTCTTACCTATCAAATCCAAAATGTAACATGTAAAGTATGACAACAAACAATCATCACAATCAACACATAACACAAGAGATTTAACATGGAAACCCTGTGAAGGGAAAAACTACCTGGGATTGGCAACCCAAAAATTGTTCACTCTTTTGAAGTGAGGTCGGTGAAGACCCAACCCTGCTAAAGGTTACAAACACACTGTGAGGTGTGACCTTGTTAGAGGATTTTAGACCAACCGTTATTGTCCAGCCAGTGTTCACTATGGGGTTAATAGGATAACAAATGTACACTCTATGAATGACATTACAAGACTTTCTAGTCCACTCTGTTAAGAGATTTAGCTATTTACAATGGTTAAAATGTAACAGCAGTTGATCTAATTACAACACAACTTCAATTGCAGATTATCAGATCTATGTTAAGCTCATTTAATCCTCTAATCAATATATCAATTATGTTTCAATCAATATTTAGTAACTTACTATCGCTCGGTTAAAGCTTTCTAACACTCGATAATCTCTGCAGTTTGGTTCTCCTTAACTAGTCTGATCAAACATGCATGAAGCTTGTTAACGCAATATCTCTGCAGTCTCCTTCTGGCATAATTTCATCATGAAATCCTAGTCTCTTAAATAGACAAGTAAACCATTTTAATTCCATCCATCAAATTTTTCCGCTTAATCTCCTTTGTTGATTTTTCCGCTTTAACCTTCTGTTAGTCCATTTTCCTGTCAATGCAAAATCCAATGAAAATGGCCTTTTCCCTGCAAATTTTGAAGTTATCCCACCTGCAATCATAGTTTTATCTTGCGAAGAAAATCCACTTGATTTCTTGGTTTGTGCTCTTACCCCTGTGTTCTTCATTATGTCACCAAGCTCTAGTCCAAATTGCACGTGCTGAATTGCAAAACCCAAGGAGATATTCAAGTTCTAAGGTCTGCAGGAAACAAATTTTTAAAATATGCCCAAGTGTCGAAAACCCACAATGTTTTTGAAAATCCATGATTTTTTCGGTCTGTGTGAAAACCTTTGTTGTTTTTGACCTTATGCCTTCCAGCTTTTGTGCGCTTATCTTTTGGCGTCAGAAACCTTGTGTGTTTTTTATTTTTTCTGTCGAAAACCTTATGTGTTTTCAACCTCATAGTTTCCTATTTGCTGGCATTTCCTAACCGCACAAGTGTGATGGATGGTGGGTCTAGGTATGCAGGCTCTTCTTGACTGGTTGTCGCATGGCCGCATGTCAGAATTTTCTGACATGCGATCATGAGACCGCTTGCCACCTGTCCGCGTGGGTCCCAGTTCTTCTCAGTTGCCAGGTGTGGTTAAAGCTCAAACATAATCGGTGGTTGTCATATGTTCACATGGTAAAGATGCATGATGTTTATCCTTCATGCTTTTGTGGCAGCCATTCAATTTTCTTGTATGGGCGTGCAGTGGAACCTGTCTGCTCGGTGGCACTGATGTGTCAATTTTCTATTGGTTGCCTACGATGAGTTGGATTTCATGTTAGCGGGGCCTAGTGTCAGAGATTTAAGATCTACGATCAGCATATGATTGCATGGAATATTCTCACCCCATGCGATCATGCACCCACCATTTGATTGGATGCCAATGGGTTTGTTCACAGTGGGGCCGTTTGGGCTGAGGTGTCATCACTTGATCTGATGAGTTGGGCGATGATTTGGACTTGTCAGTGGGCCTGATATTTCTTAGGTGGAATGAAAATGCAGAAGAGATCTACGGTTGCTGCATGATCATGAGGAATATTCCTCCCCTTTGTGATCATGCGACCATCATCTGATCTTCCCAAAAGGTAAGGCTTTTTTCGGCGGTGGGTCCGGTGTTAGGTGTTGCGGAGATGGAAGCTTTTCATTGGTCGATGGGTTTGTGACAAGACATGCGGAAAGGTAAAGGGGGTGAGGTGGTAGTCTTGTTGCCTTGTCACATGATCACAAGGGCCATCTTTCAGCCATGTGATCATGCGATAAGGGTGTCATGTTGGCAGGTAGCGGTGGCGGTTATGCTGGCGGTTAAGGTTCGCGGGTTGTCGCATGTTCGCATAGCCCGTCTCCGTGCTATGCAATCATGTGAAAAATGTTGTATGTTGCCATTGTGGAGTTAACTCAAGGTGTCTGGATGGGTTAAAAACATAAAGCCCATGAAGTATGAAGATCTAACGACGGGGATATAAAGTTGATCCCGGTTTAAATTGTGACCGATGATTCACTGCTGGCACCGTAAGATTGACCATTGCTTTTCAAATTCAAATCTTTGAGAACATTTCCTACGACCAAAAAGGATTGAAATTGATGATAGAAAGGGCTAGAGTTGGTAAAACTAATTTTCTCCACCGCTCCAGTGTGCTCCAGGGTGTGAGATGATTGCAGAAGAGATGTTTCAACACGGAGAAGTTAATGAAATGTACCAAAAGTAGTTGCAAGGTCACTTCCAGTTTGAATTTTGTAGATTTTTGATTGATCTTCAGTGCCTTTTTAGAGTTTCTCATGATTGAAGATTAGATGTTGATTAAGTGCATTTAGGACTTAGTGTTTTCCCTCCGAATTGTATCAGATTTTGATGAACTTGAAATGCCTAATTGATGGAAAACCCTAACCCTAACCATGGTCACCCTTAGCTTGTTGCATCCTAACTTGTGTGGGATTTAAAGATAACCATGGGTATATATGTTGTTTTTGTTGATTTTCAAAGGGTTCCAGCTTCAAAGTTCTGAAGTGTTCCTAGTCCTGGATCCAAGATTGTAACACTTTTGCATTCGGTATTCTATTGATGATAGAGAAAAAGTTGCAAGTCTAAGTTGTAATTTGCAAGCTTGACTCCTTTGGATTGATTATTTACACTTAAGGATTCTTCATACTTAATACAAGTACATGACTCTTATCTCTCCTTTGTGTCAACTTAGATAGATTCTAAACTTTCTAGTCCTCTACATATTGTTTTATGTATATGTATCCATTCTTGAGTTCTAATCTAGGATTAGATGAAATGATGCTTTAGATGGGACATAGATCTATCTTATTGTCTATGTAAGGATATCTCATAAGTAGTAAAGGGGATTGTAGGTGTGTTTATGGCTTGGAATCTCAGCTATTGTCTGGTGTGTGTAGCATTCATGTTCTAGGAGATCTTGCCCAATGGATGAGGCACTGGCCTAAATGATTATCTCTTTATCAACAAATACTGATTATTGTTGTTATGATCCCAAAAGCATAAGTTAAGAACCATCCTTTTAAGTTTTGAGTATTTGGTTGTATGTGGTTCTACCCATAGTAATGGAGAGTCAATGAGTGTGTGGTTAACACTTAGTACTTTCTTACTATCCTATTATCTGTTATTCAAACCCAGTCTTTGGTGTGCGAAGTATAGTTTATACTGGGTTAGGTGCACCCACCTTGGTTTTGCAGAGCTAGAAGTAGAAGAGGGAAGTCTTGTCCCTATAGTTGGTCCAGTTACCCTAAAACCTCATAACATTTTGGAGTTAACCATTCCTAAAATCCATCTGAGGGTATATTGGCAACCTTATGAGCATAAATGTCATTTTGGACACTAACACCTTCCTCAACTAATGTGTCAGTAATACATTTTGTTTCAATCCCTTAGATCTTCAAATTATGTTAGCCATTGGCCTTCGTAACAAACATTATCTCCAACTTCTTAATCATAACACTTTACAAATCATCAACTTCCATCGGCTAAACTAATCATTTAGTTCTTTTCTCCTACTTGGTTAACAAAGAAATGTGTCGGTGAACACAAGCTTAGTTTATACTGTGCTCGGTATACACTACATTGCGTCAGTGTATACTGAAATGCTTCTTTAACCAACAACACTTCTTGTTTGCATTTTTCTCTATCCTTCATCATAAATGAATGCAACATAATCAAGTCAATAACACAAGGTCATAGACTCATTCATAAGTTACCTAATGTATTCCTTATCCTCATCTGTCATATCCATCTTCCTCATGTAGATATATTTGTTCTTCATCTCTTCTCTCCTTCTTTCTATAGATGTTTGGGTATAGTAACTTACAAGATAAGTATTGTCAAAACTAGTTGACATCAATGACAACATATTACTGATTTAATCATCTTACATATCTAATCATCAACTTAGTGATCTTAAATCATAGATATTCAAGTCATACAGTTTATTCAAATCAGTTTGAGTTCATCAATCTCTCCCTTTGGCATTGATGGAAATAGAAGCAATATGAAATATGCCATACACATACCAAACATGCATTCTACAACTTTGTCAACAAATGTTGTCATGGTACAAGCTCTCCCTAGCTTAATATGTTTAATCACTACGTTACATAAAAGCATTTGCAAGTGCATACTGACTTCTGCAGATATGATCTTTTCAGTTCATAGGTTTTCTTCTGTTCTTAGTAACTAATATTCAATGCTCTCCATTTTCTATATCTCTTTCCCTTTGTCTTTGGCTTCATATTCTTCATATTGATCTCTCTCCCTTTGACAACAATGCCAAAGAGCAATAAAAACATACAACTCTGTAGTAGCCATGTAACTCTCTGTTGTCCAATGCATTCTTTGTATCTCGGTATACTGATGTGCAAATCTGTTCTAGTATTTCAACCTTAGATAGAAGTCCAAAATCAAAGTGTGAACTCTACTGCATCAACATGTATAATCTTTTGATAAGATTAGGCTGATGCAACCTCTAGATCACCTTAGTAACTGGTAGAAAGGGGATGGACCCCAAGTCTAGTCCTCAAGTATTAATATGTATCCTTTGGTAGAGGCTTTGTAAATATGTCAACAAGTTGTTCTTTTGATGTAACAAATTTTAGCTTCACTTGCTTCTCATGTACTTGTTCCCTTAAGTAGTGATACTTAATAGATATGTTCTTTTTTTTAGAATGCATCACCAGATTCTTTAAAATATTAATAGCAGTAGTGTTATCACAATATATAATCATCGGCTCAGTGATTACCTCATTCATACCTTCTAACACTTTCTTGATATATGCAATATTTGAACAGTTAGTAGCAGTAGCAACATACTCTGCTTCAGCTATAGACTGAGAAATGCAAGCCTGTTTCTTACTTGTCCATGTAACAAGTCTTTCACCAAAGAAGAATGCTCCTTCGGTGGTACTCTTTCTATCATCCACATTTCTAGCCCAATCAGCATTGGTGTATACCTTCAGCTTGAATTTTCCTTTCTTAGGATACCACAGTCCATAATCTTCAATTTTCTTTAGGTATCTTAAGATTCTCTTTGTAGCAACCATGTGTGACTCTCTAGGGTTTGTAAAAAATCTAGCAACTATTCCAATGTAGACATTTCAAATTCACTTTTCATTTCATCAGCAAATGACTTACAGATTTGATCTTGTCCTCCAAATATTATGTCATCCACAAATATCTCAGCAATCAAGATAGTATCATCAGAATTTCCTTTCATGTACATATTACTATTCTCACTTGTTCTAACAAATCCAATACTCAAAAAATAGTTATGCAGCCTCTCATACTAGGCTCTTGGTGCTTGCTTTAAACCATATAAAGCTTTATGTAATCTACATACCATATCTTTATTTTCTAGATCAATGAACCCTTTAGGTTGTTCTATGTAGACTTCTTCAAGTATCCCATTCAAAAAAGAAGATTTAACATCCATTTGGTAAACTTTGAACTTTTTGTGTGCAACATATGCAAGTAACATTCTAACTCCTTCTAATCTAGCAACAGCTACAAAATTCTCACCATAATCTATTCTTTCCTCATGTGTATATCCCTTGCATACTAACCTAGCTTTGTTCCTTGTTACCTCTCCATTCTCATTAAGCTTATTTCTGAATATCCACTTAGTACCGATAACATTCTTGTCCTTAGGTCTGGGTATTAAACTCTAGGTTTTGTTCTTCTCTATCTATTATATTTGCTCTTTCATTGCATTAACCCATTCATCATTTTCTAATGCAACTTTTACATTCTTCGGTTCATATTCACAAACTAGACATGTACATTGTCTTGCTTTACTTCTTGTTTGCATGCCAACTTGTCTATCTCTAATGATTTGTGTCTCAAGATGATGTCTTTTGAAAAACCTTGCCAGTATCTGATCTCTTCTTTCTTGTTCATCCTGTGCAGGTTCATTTGCTTGTTTGGTAGGTGCTTCTTGCTCATCAATTTCTTTTTCCTGTTCCTCGGTATTGTTTTTCTGTTGACTAGTTGTCACTATCTGCATCATCGGTAGGTACTTTGGTTGTTCAATGTAACTGAATCTACCATAGTCTTCCAGTTCCTTTGTGCTTTCCTCTACATTCTTATCATCAAACTCATCAACTCGAACATTAGTGCTTTCAATCATTTTATTAGTTACTTTGTTAAGACACTTGTATGCTTTACTTTTAGTGGAATATCCCAGAAATATCCCTTCATCACCTTTTGAGTCAAACTTCCCATTTCTTTCATCTTTCAGAATAAAGCATTTACTTCCAAAAACTTTGAAATAACTTATAGTGGGTTTGTGACCAACCCATAACTCATAGGGTGTCTTATTAGTATCCTTCTTCAGTTATAATCGGTTTAGAACATAAACAGCTATGCAGACTGCTTCTCTCTAGTATGTCTGAGCAACATTCTTTTGTAACATCAATGTCCTTGCACAGTCAATGATTGACCTATTCCTCCTTTTAGCTATTCTATTTTTTTGTGGTGTCCTCAGTGCAGAGACCTATCTTTTAATACCATGCTCATTACAAAAGTTAGTAAATTCATCAGAAATAAATTCACCACCTCGGTCAAATCTTAAGCATTTCAATTCTTTACCAGTTTCTTTCTCAACTTTTTCTTTATACCACTTGAACATCTTAAATGCCTCTAATTTTTATTTCAAGAACATGACTGTCATTAATCTAGTTTAATCATCAACAAAAAGAATAAAATATTTGTCTCCATAGTAACTTTGAGTTCTCATAGGACCACATAGGTCGGTATGCACCAACTCAAGTAATTTCTTTGTTGAATAATCTTTGCTTTTGAAACTAGATTTTTTCATTTTACCTTTCTAACATTCATGACACATAACATGATCAGGCTTAGATAAGTTAGGTAGACCTCTAACCTTTTTCTTTTTACTAATCTTAATCATGTTATCAAAATTCACATGACATAACCTTTTATGCCACAACCATGCATCTTCATCTTTCATCATTAAACAAGAAGACTGATCATTATCAAGATAAAACAAATTACCTCTCGATTGTGTTCCAGTTCCAATAAGTCTTCCTCCATCATCAAATATCTTCACTTTCTTGCTCTCAAAAGAAACTCAGTGGCCTGAATTGTTCAGCTATGCCACACTTAGCAAATTATAGTTTAGACCTTTTACCCAATAAGCATTGTCACATCTAATTTTATCATTTATCATCAAGAATCCTTTTCCTCTAACCATACAAGGTGCATCATTACCCATTCTAACAGATCCTCCATTATGTTCTTTAAGATGATCAAATTTTTCTTCATCACCAGTCATGTGATGTGTACAACCACTATCTATGATCCATGTATCATCTTTATTAACCTTAGAGATAAGTGATGTCTCTAAATACCTTTCATCTTCCTCTAAGTCATCCTTCATTGCAACAAATACTACCTCCACATCTTCATCAGTGTCGGTATTGGTGACATCTTCTTCTACAATGTAGCACACCTTCTTGCCTTTGTCATTATTGTCTCAATTGTCTCTATTGTAGTGTCGGTAACTTTTGTTGCCTCTTCTCCCATAGCTTCCTTCACCAGATCGGTCTTTGTTTTTGTCATCATCTTTCCTATGTGGACATCTAGCAGCAATATGACCAACCTCTTTATAGTTAAATCATGCTAAAGGTAATTTACTTGTATATTATCCTTTACCTTTAGGTAACCTTCTAGCCATAAGAGCTTCAAGCTCATCAAGCTCATCATCAGTATTGCTATCACTATCATCATTCTTATTTTTTCTACTAGACTTACCAATCTTCAGAGAAGACATAAAAGTAGATTCAATAGATGGTACAACACTATTATCAAAGTTATTCAGTTCAAAGGTTGTAAGCTTACCAATTAGATTATCAAGAGTAAGGTTGTTACCAGATGCAGACCTAGTTTCATGAATTGCAGATAATCTGATTGCATAAACCGGCAATAAGGTTCTGTGAACTTTGCTTACCACTGTCTCTTCATCAATAACACCATCAAATGCTCTAATAGCATGGACTACCTCTTTTAGTCTATTTGTGTACTGCACAATATTTTCTCCTTCCTTCATCTTCATATCATCAAATCTTCCCCTTAAGCTTTCAACTCTGGCTCTTTTGACATTCACATCACCACTATAAACTTGAGCAAGTTTATCCCACATATCTTTAGCAGTAGTGCAATTTTTAATATCTTCAAATTTGGCATCTGTATAGGCAGCAACAATCTCCATCATAGTAACATTATGTTCATGCCTATCTCTTAGTTGATTAAGGGTCAAGGGACTAGTGGGTGGTGCAATGTAGCCATTATCCATTAGTGTAAGGGAAGAATTCCCAATTCCAGATACATGTAGTTTCATTCATCTTTGCCATACTATGAAGTTATCCTTGTTTAGCTTTGGCACTTCCTTCTTATACATTTTGAGATCTTTGTGCTAAAGTCCTTAAAACTCTATTCCAAGAAACCAATACTCTGATTCCAATTGTTAGAATAACTAAGAGGGGTGAATTAGTTATCCACAGTCCCAATCACAAAATGTATATTCAAAAACAATTTACTAAAAGTTTTGCAGATCGGTAGCATAAAATAGTATTATGTCTGTGCTTTTACTAATTACTAGTTAATAACATATAGTTCTTACTAATCAAATCCAATATGCAACATGTAAAGTATGACAACAAACAATCATCACAATCAACACATAACACAAGAGATTTAACATGGAAACCCTGTGAAGGGAAAAACCACCTAGGACCGGCAACCCAAAAATTGTTCACTTTTCTGAAGTGAGGTCAGTGAAGACACAACCCTGTTAAAGGTTACAAACACACTGTGAGATGTGATCTTGTTAGAGGATTTTAGACCAACCATTATCATCCAACTAGCATTCACTATGGGGTTGATAGGATAACAAATGTACACTCTATGAATGACATTACAAGACTTTCTAGTCCACTCTGTTAAGATATTTATCTATTTACAATGGTTAAAATGTAACAGTAGTTGATCTGATTACAACACAACTTCAACTATAGATTATTAGATCTATGTTAAGCTCATTCAAATCCTTTGATCAATATATCAATTCTATTTCAATCAATATTTAGTAACTTACTATCGCTCGGTTATAGCTTTCTGACGCTTGGTAATCTCTGCATTTTGATTCTCCTTAACTAGTCTGATCAGGCATGCATGAAGCTTGTTCATGTGATATCTTTGCAGTCTCCTTCTTCTGGCATAATTTCATTGTGAAATCCGAGTCTCTTAAATAGACAAGTAAACCATTTTAATTCCATCGATCAGATTTTGCCGCTTAATCTCCTTTGTTGATTTTGCCGCTTTAACCTTCCTCGGCTGCTGTGTTAGTAACATGTTTTGTTTCAATCCCTTAGATCTTCTTCAAATTATGTTAACCGTCAATCTTCGTAACAAACATTATCTCCAACTTCATAATCATAACACTTTACAACTCATCAACTTCCATGAGCTAAACTAATCATTTAGTTCTTTTCTCCTTCTTGGTTAACAAAGAAATGTGTCGGTGAACACAAGCTTAGTTTATACTGTGCTCGGTATACACTACACTATGTCAGTGTATACTAAAATGCTTCTTTAACTGACAACACTGCTTTGTGCATTTTTCTATATCCTTCATCATAAATGAATGCAACATAATCAAGTCAATAACATAAGGTCGTAGACTCATTCATAAGTTATCCAATGTATTCCTTATCCTTATCTGTCATATCCATCTTCCTCCTGTAGATATATCTGTTCTTCATCTCTTCTCTTCTTCTGTCTATAGATGTTTGGGTATAGTAACTTACAAGATAAGTATTGTCAAAACTAGTTGACATCAATGACAACATATTACTAATTTAATCATCTTACACATCTAATCATCAACTTAGTGATTTTAAATCACAGATCTTCAAGTCATACAGTTTATTCAAATTAGTTGTAGTTCATCAAGATTAACTTAGTTTCTTTCATGTTTATGCTTTGCATCTCATCATATCATCTTTTATTTGGACTAAAATCTACTCTAGATTAGTCATTTGTAGCATAAATTTGAATTTGAGTATTATAAGGCTCTTTGAGGCCTTAGGGGAAAAATAGGTTTTCTATAACTAGTTTTGTGCCAATATGGGGTTCTCTTGGTCCCTAATCTATCCTAATCTCCCCTAATCATCATTAGGGATATGCTTCAATTGTTTAGAGAGCACACCCACATCCCTAAAGTGAGAGCAAATCAAATGGTGACAGTTTGTTCTCATTTTAGCTCTATCCAAGGTATCATGCAAATAGTTTTTCTATATGTTTAGTAAATGATGCTAGGACTAATTTTTGAATGTCTATGCATGCTCTGAACAGGTTAGGTTTGCATTGATCACATTTTTGCATGCCCAGTGGGACTCACTTCACAGGTTCTTTACTAACATTCTAATGTGGTTTGGAGTGTTTTTTTGATTTTTCAAGCTTGTACATTGAGGGAGCATTTGGAATTATTCTTCTTCTTTTTATTATTATTCTTCTTTTATTCTGTCTACTTCTTCTTCTTCTTGCTGCAGGATCTTGGCTTATTTTCCATAAAAAACCATACAAAGGCACTTTCAAAAAAACCTTTGTAACTTTTGCATACGAGCTCCATTTTTTATGATTCAAGAAGCACCAGAAAGATGATTTAGAGGTCTATCCAAATCTACAGACAAATTTACTATATTCTATCCCAATAATTAGGAAGATTTAGGGGGATCGTGAATTAATGATAAAAAAAATAGAATTAACACACTTAATACTAAGGTCTTAAAATAAACATTGTATGAACTCAAAACACCTCATCATTTCAATTTGGGCTTAAAATTAACAAAGGATAAAATTGAACAAGGCAAATCTTACACACTTTGTTTGGTGCTTAAAATTAGCAACAACCAAGTCTTGAATGCCTAAGGGATAAAAGAAAATCAATGCAATAAAACATTTCATTTTAGTGCTTGAAATCAATCAAACAAATCTTGAATGACTCTAAAGGATGAACCAAATCAAAATCAATTATTTCATTTAAGTTTTAAATCACATTCAATCTTGAGTGAACAAAAGGAAATCAAAGGCAAATCAAAGAAAACTTCATTCTTTTAGTCCTAGAAAACAAAAGATCTTGAATGCTAAAAGGAAAAAACTCTTGTAAATCTTTTTAAAAGGCTTTTTTGTTTTCAAGGAATGAACTTTGCATCCTAAATAATATGTATTTGAAGGTCACAGCATAAAAGAACACTTAATAAAATTGGAAAATGAACTCTTCATGATGTGTTTTAAGGATTTTTTCATATTTTTGTGAATCCCATTTAAATCTAAGTGATGTAAAAAAGGTTGAACTTGGACAAGTTCACTTTTTTTACTTCTAGAGAAGCCTATCCAAAGAGAAAAGTGATTCCTCTTTGGAGAATGACTTCAAACCAGTACTTCCTGGACCAGTATAGAAATAAAACACTGAAAAAACTCTCGCTTCATCCCCTCAAGCTTAGGTGATGTGTGTTGATGGTAGCCTGAGGTAGGTGAATATCCCTACTATTTTGGTATGGTCAACTAGGATCTTAAGTGAGTCACACGCATACAAACCAATTGGGAGGACTCCACGAATCAACTACATACTTAATAAGTTAGAAGCTACCTGATCTAATCCCAAAGGTATCAAAATCTTTATCCAAGGACCGATCCCTATGATTTCCCGGATCACCTTAAGACACTAACCATATGTATCCCTCTTTTGGGGTATCAAGCTATGGGCAAAGATTTTGATACTCACCTTCCTTTAGGTAGTTTTGTTTGGCGTGTTCTTTGAATTTATAAACTTAGTTCAAAACATTTTTTAGAATCCACACTCTCTTCGGGAAAACTATCATTTTTTAGTGGTCAATCATTGCTTGTATCCCACAAAGTTGCCTTGTCCTTTGTCGGGATTACTTTCAAAGTGTCTTTGTCAAGTTTTTCCTTTGCCATTAGAAACATCAAATTGATCCAAAACTTTATTGAAATCCTTCAAAAGAGATCCTTCAAAATTAGACACTCAGAGCTTTGCTCCAAATCCAATTATCAAAATCTTTCCAAGCTATGTCGGATTTAACCAAACATAAGAAAGCCAAGATTCCCAATCCCCAAGTTTACCAAGAGAAGAAGATTGCAAAAAGAGATCTGAAAGATCACCAGCCTTCTCTAAAAGAAATCCAAGCAGAAGAGAAGTATCAAGAGAAACTGGATAATGTGGAATATAATGCCAGAGTAAAATAGTTTGCATTTCAGTTCCAAGTTAATCATTGCTATGTCAATCTAGAGAGAGAAGAATAGCTTGGCCCATCATATAATCCAACATTCCTTCAAGATCCCACAATCCTATCTTGGCATCCTTTTCATCCTAGACCATTCTTAGATTCATCTTTGCATCTCCATCCATCCCTAGTTGTATCCTAAGTCATTTTTAGTTTCATCCTTGTATTATTTATCATCTTCCTAGGTGTATCATAGGTCATCCTTTTCAGCTACCTCTAGGTCATCCTCATAGAAATAGCATCATTCCATTATCCTTCATCATCCTTCCATTTGCAAATCCCAAATTAGAATCCTTGTCATCATCCATCATCTTTTATCCAAATCTAGCATCCATCATCCAAGTTAGAAACCCACTATCCTTGAACCAAATCCAGTGATCCAAATCCATCCACTTCATGTCTAAATCCTTTTAGTTACTTTAAATGCTTATCCCAAATAAGAAATCTTTACCCTATGACTAAGTATTGTCCAGGGAATCCTTACTTGTCCTTGTAAGCCTCATCATCTCAAGCAAGAGATTGGTGTGCATTGATAAAAAAATCCAGTCTTCCAAAGATCATAAGTCTATCTTAGGTTGGCAGTCCTCTTTGATCCTACATCAAGAAGAAGAAACTCATTGATTGACACTTAGTAATCTTCCACAATCCTCCACCAATCCTCCATCATCCTTGATCCAAATTAGAGCATCCCACCAATCCTCCATCATCCTCAACCCAAATCAGAGCATCCCACTAATCTTTCATCATCCTACCATTCTTTCATTGATCCAAATCTTTGTGCCACATCTTAGAAATCCACCATCCTTAGAGTTTCTTTAGATTTGCATTCATCATCTTTAGAGTTCTTAGAAACATCTTGCATCCATCCCATCATCTTTATTTTCATCCTTAGATCTGCATTCCATGCCTACTGAGACAAGATCCAGGAAGAGAAGGAATATGGATCCCAATCAGGCCACTAGTTCATTTGACCCTAACAATCCTACTAGCGTAATGGTAACTTACAATCCTGAGATCCCATAAATAAAAAATATATGGGATGATCCCATCGGACCCCCTACTCTATTTTCCATGGAAACATTCATGAGCCATCCAGGGCATGCACAAATAGTCAGTGCACTTATTGATCAGAATCGACAAAACATACTGGCTAATTTTTCTCAAGAAGGTAATCCTATTCCACTATATCTCTAACCTTGCATTCCCATAAACACCATCCAAATCCCAACAAAATCCTACACTCCCATCATCCACCAACTTCCTTATCCTAACCTCCAAATGTTTCAAGAAACTGCATCCATCCCCCACTTCTTGCAAAGCAGCTTCACGAGCCCCACAACACAAGTAGTAACACAATCCACTCCATTTCCCATCATGGGAACGCCATCATCTTCTATAGCATCCCAAGCCATCAGTCAAGCTCAAGGCTTCCCACAAAATCAACTCCCACCTCCCACACAAGCTGTCACACAAGCAATTCCTCCACCTTCCATGAGCCAAGTAGCATCATCATTTCTAGGGGAAACACAATCATTTCCTTCATTTTCCCAACAAACCTCTGCCTCAACATCATCATTTCTAGGGGCAACACAATCATTCCCCTTTTCTACTTAGCAAACTTCCACATCAGCACCACCCTTTCTTTGGGGAACACAAGCATCTCCTTCCACTTCCCAACCAAGATTTTCCCAAACATACATTCCACCTCCACCTTTCATCTCCACTAAGTAAGCCCAACATTTAGCCTTTACAACTAGGATGCCCTCCATGGGATTCCAGAATCCACCATCTAGATCCCAAGCTGCCACCATCTCACCTGCATTCCCAACATTCTCTGCATCACAACTCCCACCCTGAACTGGTTCTCATTGGGGCCTCACTCAAGAAGAAATGTGAGCCTTGGGAATACCAACCCAATCTACCATATCCATGCCTATAAACTAACAATCCACATTCCCTCAAGTAGTGCAACAAAAACCATCGCAGCCTCTGCCAACTTCATCCTTTCCTTCATACACTAACTATCTATCTATACCACCCCAACATCAGAGTTCCTCTCATCTCGTGAGCTACCTTGCTGAACCACCTATTGTTTCCAACTTCCCAACATCTATTCCACCCTTAAGAAATGTAGGGATGCATCCCACCTACATCAGCCAAGTGCAAAGCCAAGTAAACCAATGACCATCCTATCAACAAGCTACACCATTCCATCAGCCTCCTCCACCGTAACAATACTTCCCATCACAACAATAGCAACATCATGTTATTCCCTAGCAACAACGAGCATCTTCCTATCCTGTGTAGCAATAGAATCCCATCATCCCCCAACAACAACAATCCACTTCATATCCTCCACAACAATATGCTCTCACACCTCAGTAGTAATATCCTCCCCAACAACCATCACCCCAACATTCATTCCAATCCACTTACCTTGATGGGAAGTCTACATGTCCCACTCTGCAATATCCACCGCAAAATCATCCTTATTCACCAACACCACTAGATCCTTTCCAAATGGGAGTAGCCACTCAAACACCAATCAATGCTAAGTGGGAAGAAATGAAGAATGCTCTTAAGGAGATCAAATTTGGCACAGAGAAAAAGACCTTCAAGTTTGAAGAGGTGTGTCCCTATCCATTTGATCGATCAAATATCATAGCCATCCCTTTCCCTAAGCACTTTGAAACACCTAGATTTGATAAATATCGAGGGAAAGGAGACCCTATTTAAACCACATCAAAGAGTTCTATATGGCATGCCAAGTAGTGGCCTATAGTGATAATTACCTTTTGCACCTATTCTCCAAAAGCTTGGGAGAAACTTCTATTGAGTGGTTTTACAAGATACCCTATGGGACAATCTCAACCTTTGCTAAGCTCTCTAAGAGGTTCATTGCCCAGTATGTCCACAATGTTGAGAATGAGTTGTCTTTACTAGAACTTTTCAACTCAAAGTAGAAAGGAGGAGAGAGCCTAGCTGATTATTTAAAATGATGGTAGAACCTCACAACTAGGTTATCATATCAACCACCTAAGAAACACCTAACCAAGATCTTTATTGATAATTTTCATCCCAGACTATCCCACTTCATAAGGATGAATTGCATCTAAACTTACCAAGATATCAAAAGCAAGGGGATAGATATTGAAAGAGGCCTCCTAGATGGAGGCACAATCTAGCACTATAAGGATGACTCCCACAGTAAGCCTAGTAATGACAAACATCGTTATTGGAATCGAAACAAGAATGTCATTACTGATGGATCCACAAACACCAAGCATGTCCAAATCATCATGGCCAATCCTACACCAACTCTTGCATATCAACAACACCAACCTCAAATTAATCATCAACCCATGCAACATTCTCAAAACTAGCATATGAATCCAACCTATCAGGCCAATGCCATATCAAAAACTCCCAATCAGAATAGGCCTCAAACCCAAACTCACTAGAAGAGAACCTTCACACCTCTTGGTGAACCTTTGGACATAATCTTTCATCACATGGCCAAGGCCAATTTGATCACATATCCACCAACTTAGCAATTTGATGATGCCAATCCCAAGCCTAATTGGTACAAAGATCATGAGTATTGTGATTATCATCATGTCAAATGACACACTACTCTAAGATGCATGAAGCTAAAGCACTACATCCAAGATCTCATTGACAAAAAAGAGATCCAAGTGGACACACCAGCCCAAGCCTCACCAAATTCCAATTTGTAGATCTATTAGAATGTGTTCCCTCAACACAACGCTAGGAAGAACCAAGCCAATACTAATCCCCAACCTCAGAACCAAGGCAAAGGAAAACAAGGAGACCATACTAATAAAAAAGACTATACAACTGCCCATATCAATTATGAAAAGTTTGTTGGATGTATAACCCAAGTTGAACCCATAGTCAATGTCATACACATCAAAGGAGCTGATAGTCAGTGTGTTGTTACTACCCGCAGAGGCTGGGTATCTATCGCTGATGCAAATCCAAGGCCAGCAAACAATGAACAATACAACCTCATAGAACATCTTGGGAGCACACCTACCTAGATCTCCATCCTTGACCTTCTCTGCACTTTACCCATCCATCAAGAAATCCTCAACTGAGCTCTCCATCAAGGACATGTCCCCATAGACATAAATACCATCCAGTTTGAGAATCTTGTGGAACATCTATCTGCATCTTGTGCTTTATCTTTCAACCCATCTGGCATACCATCTATTGCACCTGACCATAATCTCCCTCTCTGTATCGCTATTATGGTCAGAGATTTTTCCATTAAATGGGTCATGATATATAATGGCTTAGCCTAAACTTGTGTACTTTGAAATTCATTTGGAAAATTGGGTTCACAGAAGCTAACATTTCACATGAAGTCATCACTATCAAGGCATATGATAACTTGGAGCATACGTTTGAAGGTACCATTCTTTTTCCTATCAAGCTAGGAAAAATGACTCAAGACACCATCTGCCATGTTGTTGATCTTGATTTACCATTTAACATCCTCCTTGGCTGACCATGGATCCATTCCATCAAAGTTGTACCATCTATGTATAATCAGTGCATCAAATTCCCACATCAAGGCACTAAGGTCACCATTCATGCAGACCCCCAACCCTTTGCATATTGTCATACATTGGAAGCATCAATCCCTCATTCCATCCATTGTCCTAGGACTGAAATTGGTGGTTCTATCACCAGCTCTTCCCGATCCCATAGTGATCCAGAAACAACCCTCACCTCCAGTCTCTCTTCCGTCAAGATCAACAACTAGTGTTGTGGTGAGAAAAACTTAACTGATGCATTTGCAGTAGGGGCCCTACCTCCTGATCCACATACACAAGGGCACCCGAGTCACCAAAGAAAGCCTACTCAAGCTGAGCATGAGATCAAGCAATTGGAACCAATGACTTTTGTTTCCCATGGAAATATAGATATCCTTGAGATGGACCTTGACATCAATTGGTGGTTGTACAAAGATCCCCCACCACCTGACACTGAACTTCTTGGCTACTTCAAAGAGAAATATCCAAAATCACACAATGATGCAGGAGCATCGCGGGTCCTTGACAATCCCATGTCACCAAAAAGATTTAAAGTTTGTCTGTGTTGCTCAGTTCTTGCTTTGACTGAGTTGGTTGGTAGTTGGTCGGTTTCCTTTGGTTACTAAGTATGGTTGGTTATCTCCTAGGTGGTCGGTTGTTTCATTGGTGCTCGGTGATGCTTATCTGTTGCTTGGTCATCCTTTCTTACCGAGTAGTTTATTTTGAGTTTTTGTTGAGGCCAACTTATGCCTTGATCATAGGTCATGGATTTAATGTTGGTATCCATCATTAGGAAGTGTTTGGTCCCAGATTTTACTGTTCCTTCTTTTGATTATGGATCTGAAGGCTGACTTAATTTGGTAGCCTCTTGTATAAGTATAGTTGTTTGGTTAGAGTTTAGAAAGTCAGTTTTTGGTAGAGGATAGAAAATAGTAGAATAGAGATTGTTGGCAGATCCTCGCATGTTTGAGGATGTTTGTAATTCATTGTAATAGCTGGCCCTAACTAGGAAGGCCTTACAACCCGACATGTATGAATCAATTTGAAAGAAGTTAATATATCAATAATCCTGCTTTCTCTATCTCACTGTGTTTTTGTTTCTTCTGCATGTTGTTGAGGAGCCTGGATTTGTAGGGTGTGCCATCATTTGGCCCCTCTTATCCTACCCTTTTTTCAGGTGGTATCAGAGCAAGGTGAGATCTAGATCTAGGTCTACAGATATAGGTTTGTAGGTTCCTTCTTATGAAGCCCTAGTTGAATTTTTTTGGGGTAGAAGATTACGACCTGACCTAAAATTGTAGAGGGTTCCAAGATGGTTCATGGGATGTGAGAAGTAGATCCAATATTGGTAGGCATGTTGAGACAACTTGCTGCTAGGTTAGAAGCTGTTGAAATAGCCTAGAGATGAGGCAGACATCTTGAAGATGTTAGTGATGATGAAGTTGAAGATGAAAAAGGTGAAGCAGAACTTGCACCTATGATGGATCAAGGTGAGGAAAAATTCTTGAAGGAATTGACAAGCTTGAAGTCAACACCACATTTCAATCCTCTTGAATATAGTGGGAAATTGAATTATGATGAATTGATAGACTGGATCACTGAGATGGAAAAATATTTTGAGTATGAAAATGTATTTGAGGAAAAGAAGGTGAAGATTGCAGACACAAAGTTTAAAGGTCATGCATCCTTGTGGTGGGAGCATCTGCAATTGGATCGAAAGAAGAAAGGCAAAGACAAAATCAAGGTATGGAATAAAATGGTGAATAAGTTGAAAGGAAAGTTCTTACCTTGTGATTATCAGATTAACTTAGTTAGGTGAATGCAAATTCTAAAGCATAAAGATAGCTTGGTAAAAGAGTATAGTGAGGAATTCTATAGATTAGATATTAGATCTAGACATGATGAGGATGATGTGGAAAGAATTGCTAGATACCTAAATGGTTTGAGAGTTTCCATCCAAGAGGAAATTAGTTTGGTCAAGTTGGAGAACATTGAAGAGGCTTATCAATTTGCATTGAAGGCCAAGGAGAAATTGAACAAGAGACATGAACAGAGACAAAGAGGTTGAGGTGGTAAATTTCCTAGAGTGAAAATAGTATATTTGAACTTGAAAAGACAAATTTGGACAAAGGCAAGACCGAGTGGAAAGGTGAAAGTTCATCTAGAGGTAGAGGTAGTAACTACCGAGGTAGTTATAGCAAAGGTAATTTCCAAGGAACTTGTTACAATTATGGAGAAGAAGGACATAGATCTTTTGAATGTACACATGCTAGTTAGAAGGCTGGTAGCAGTAGAAATGCTTTGGTGCAAGAAGATTCACCAAATGAACTAGAGAAGGAAAATAACTTGATGGTAAGGAGAGCACTGTGGAATGAGAGTAAAAAGGAAGATCTGGTAAGGAAAAGTTTGTTCAAGACTAGATGTAGATTTTCTGACAAAGTTTGTAAGGTAATCATTGATAGTGGCAGCTTGGAGAATTTGGCATCCGAAGAGATGGTCACAAAGTTGTAGTTGGAAAGGTTGGAACATCCAATGACCTATTAAATTTCATGGATCAAAGATTAGCATACACTCCTGGTAAGTGAACAATTTTATGTGAATTTGAAGATTGGAAAGTACTATGATAAGGTGTTATGTGACATCATGCCTATGGATTGTTGTCATATTTTGTTGGGTAGACCTTGGTAGTATGATAGACATGCTATATATGATGGGAGATTGCATAAGTATACTATTGTAGCTGATGGAAGAAAAAAACTATTTTTACCTTTGATGGAAGAACATATTAGTAATGTTTGCACATCTATGAAAGTGATGAAGGGTGCTCCCCTTAATGCCACAAACACATAATAGAAATAGAGAAACAACAACAATATGAAAGAACAGAAAATGGGCTTCTTATTATCTCCACAAATGTGGAATTACAAAATTTTAGAATTATAATATGGAAAGCCACATGGGCATTCCCTTACAATATTTTGTAGGACAAAGCCTCGAATCAATACCCAAAACTGTCTCGAACTGCCTAAGACAACACTACACCCTTCCTTATATAGGCAATTTTCTACTGCCTGGGAAGGTTCTAGAATTTTAGCCAATAAGGCTGACCAATCTTAGAATTATTTTATTTTTCATTTTATTACATCATAGTCAGCTCAAAACAACTTTTGAAACCCAAACAAAAATTTTGAAGGAAATTTATTTTCTGTCATTTCAGGTGGCCCAACTTCCAGAGACCATAAGTCATCACCCTTTGACTTGATTGACTATTATGACCCCATTTTAGAAAGGGCATGAAGTGCTCTCCAACACCTAAATTAAGAAAGCTTCATTCAGCTGAAGTTTCAACCTCATCCCGGGCCTCTAAAGCCTTCAAAAATGAGTTCAAAGTTTTTGTACCCTATTTCCAAAACCAAAAATTTTCAATATCTTCAAAACTAGACTTGATCCAGCAATGAAACTTTACTGGCAGGCTGATACGACTAAAATTAAACTCCACCTATGATATCAGAACATTCCAAGATCATATGACCAACTTACTAAAAATAGTAAGTTTCCATAAATAGAAGCTCTGCACAAGATAGCCCTTATTGAAAAGAAAAACTAGAAATATTTTTGGGTGATGCAAGACTGCTCTTACACCCAGGACGCTCCTGCATCAGAAAGTTACTCACCAAGTAAGAAAATAGAGGATAATATCCCTGAGGAGATTGATAAGTTACTCACCGAGTACAGTGATATCATTTTTGATAATGTACCTAATGGTTTGCCACTGAAGAGAAGTATTGATCATTACATGGATCTAATCCTTGGAGCTAGTTTACGAACAAGGCACCTCATCAGTTGACACCTACCAAGAATCAAGAATTGAACTGACAGATTCAAGAGTTGCTAGATAAAGGTTTGATCAGAGAAAGTTTTAGTCCTTGTGCAGTACCTGTGGTATTGGCACCGAAGAAGAATGGAGAATGGTGAGTGTGTACAGATTCTAGAGAAATCAACAAGATAATAGTAAAGTATAGGTTTCCTATACCAAGAATGGATGACATAATGGACAGTTTAACTGGAGAAAAGTATTTCACAAAGATTGATTTGAAAAGTGGGTATCATCATATCATAATTAGAGAAGGTGATGAATGGAAGACTACTTTCAAGACAAAATAAGGTGTGTATGAGTGGTTTGTTATGCCTTTTGGTTTAACTAATGCATCAAGTACTTTTATGAGGCTGATGAATGAAGTTTTGAAGAAATTCTTGGGTAAGTTTGTGATTGTATATCTTGATGATATTCTGATATTCAGTAAGACTAGAGAAGAACATTTTTTGCATGTTAGACAAGTTTTGCAGAGATTGAAAGAGGAAAAGTTGCTGATAAATCTGAAAAAGTGTTCATTCATGAAAAAGGAGATTGTGTATTTGGGTTTTGTAATTTCATTTGATGGTTTGAAGATGGATCCTAAAAAGGTTGAAGCTATTATGAATTGGCCTACACCTGTGAATGCTAGTGAGGTAAGATCATTTCATGGTTTGGCAAGTTTTTACCAAAAGTTCATAAGGAATTTCAGTTCTATTTGTAATGTTATGACTGAGACTATGAGAGGAGATAAAAGAGAATTCCAGTGGACACATGGAGCTGATAAAAGTTTTGAGACTTTGAAGCAGAAGGTTGCTGAATTGCCTATTTTGGCATTGCCTAATTTCAATAAGGTATTTCAAATGGAATGTGATGCAAGTGGTAGTGCAATTGGAGCTATTTTGAGTCAAGAAGGTAAACCTGTTTCTTTCTTTAGTAAAAAGTTGAATGATGCTAGAAGGAAATATTATGTCTATGATCAAGAATTCTATGCTATGGTTCAAGCACTGAAGAAATGGAGACATTATCTGATACCAAGTGAATTTGTGTTATATACTGATCATAAGGCTTTACAATATTTGGGTAGTCAGAATAAGTTGAATCAAAGACATATGAAATGGGTTGAGTACTTGCAGAGTTATACATTTGTGATAAAACATAAAAGTGGAGTCACTAACTGAGTTGTTGATGCATTGAGTAGAAGAAGATCTTAGATGACCAAGATGAAAATTGAAGTTCTTGGTTTTGACGAGATGAGAGATTTGTATGAAACTGATCCTGATTTTTCTGAGCCGTGGAGAAAGTGCAGAGCACCTATTCAAGATCATCTGAGTACAAAATGGGAAGAATATTTCATTTAGGAAGGTATGTTGTTCAAAGGTATTTAGTTATGTATATCGAGAGGACAAATGAGAACTAATTTGATGAAGGAAAAACATAGTAGTGGTTTGGCTAGACATTTTGGTATTGATAAGACATTAAATTTACTTAAGGAGAAATACTTTTGGCTGCAGTTGTATAAAGATGTTCAAAAATTTATGAAAAGTTGTGGAATTTGTCTAGTTGCAAAAGGAGTAAGTCAGAATACTAGATTGTATACACCGATTGTTCTACCTGAGACACCTTGGACTGACATCAATATGTATTTTGTTCTTGGCTTACCGAAGATAGTAAGAGGTAATGATTCTATATTTGTTGTGGTAGATAGATTTTAAAAGATGACACATTTTATACCTTGTAGAAAGACATCAAATGCAGTACATGTAGCAGTTCTTTTCTTTAAGGAAATTGTCAAATTGCATGGATTACCAAGGAGTATTATCTTTGACCGAGACAGTAAATTTGTTGGATACTTTTGGAAGACTCTTTGGAGAAAGTTTGGCATTGAGTTGAAATATAGTTTTACATTTCACCCACAAACTGATGGACAAACAGAAGTTTGGGAAATATTTTGAGATGTTTAGTTGGAGACACACCTAGTAATTGGGATTCTGTGTTGACACAAGTAGAGCTTTCATACAATAATTCAATGAATAGGAGTACTAGAAAAACACCATTTGAGATGGTGAATAGCATACAGTCGAGAGGTATATCTGATTTGAGAGAGATTGCTGATGAAAGTAAGAGAAGTGCTAAAGGAGTGAAATTTGTTGAATACATGAAGACATTGCATGAAGATGTGAAAATCAAGCTAGAAGAGAGTAATCAGAAGTACAAAGATAGAGTTGATAGATCAAGGAAACATAAAACTTTTGATGTTGGTGATGAAGTCATGGTTGATTTGAAGAAAGGTTGATTTCCTATTGGAACATATGGGAAGCTAAAGATGAAGAAGTTTGGACCTTGCAAGATTTTGAAGAAATTTGACAGTGGAAATGCATATGAGATTGAGTTACCTAATGACATGGACATATCACCGATTTTCAACATTGCTGATTTGTATGAGTATCATGAACCTGATGAAGACATGACAAGTACCGATGGAATATCCTAAGAAGCAGAATGAAGAAGTTGAACAGATTTTGGAACAAAGAATTGGAAAGAGCACAAGAGGTAAACAATATATGGAATATCTAGTAAAGTGGAAGAATAGACCAATTGAAGATAGTTCATGGATTTCATAGTCTCAGTTGGATGTAGCTTGAACCAGACCTACTGAATGATTTAGAGAATCATTTCTAAATAACCCCAGGTGTCTAATGCAGGAGCATCTCAGGTCCTTGGAAATCCTATGTCACCAAAAAAGATTTGAAGTTTGTCTATGTTGCTTGGTTCCTACTTTGACCAAGTTGGTCGATAGTTGGTCAGTTTCCTTTGGTTATCGAGTATGGTCAGTTATCTCCTGGGTGGTCGGTTGTTTCACTGGCACTCGGTGATGCTTGTCTATTTCTCAGTCATCCTTGCTTACCGAGTAGTTTATTTTGAGTATCTATTGAGGCTGACTTATGCATTGATTATGGGTCACATATTTAATGTTGGTATCCATCATTGGGAAATGTGTGGTCCTAGATCTGACTATTCCTTCTATTGATTATGGATCTGAAGGCTGACTCAGTTTGGTAGCCTCTTGTATAAGTATAGTTGTTTGGTTAGAGTTTAGAAAGTCAATTTTTGGTAGAGGATAGAAGATAATAGAATAGAGATTGTTGGAAAATCCTCGCATGTTTGAGGATGTCTATAATTCATTGTAATATCTATCCCTAACTAGGAAGGCCTTACAACCTAGCATGTATGAATCAATTTGAAAGAAGTTAATATATCAATGATCCTTCTTTCTCTCTCTCACTGTGTTGTTGTTTCTTCTACGTGTTGTTGAGTAGGCTAGATTTGTAGGGTGTGCCATCATTTGGCCCCTCTTATCCTACCCTTGCATCACACAAGTATGCCACAAAACAATGGAAATACCAAGGCAGTGGTCTAGGACCACAAGAAGGCAAAAGAAAAGATCCAATTGAAGCCTTGAAGAATCCAAAGCATCAACTATGACTGGGGGCACTAACTTGACCCCAGTTCCCTTCTTGAATAGCTAGGATGACCTTGTAGAGATCAAAGACATCCCTGAAGAGGAAGAAAATAAATCATATGATGATATCTTCAACAATGATACCCTCTTGGACACTTCTATCCTCCATCAACTCACCATCAATGTCATATAACTTCCTCTCATCCACCTCAAATTCATAGACTGGGATCAACCAAGCATTACACATATCAATGAGCTCCAAAGCACACAAGTGCTCCTAAGCTTCATGGGAACATCAAGACAATAAGAAGATCAACCTTAGGAATCAATTCATGTCTGCAAGCTCGAACCTAAAGGATATTTCAGGGAAGAGGAAAGCTCTAGCCACAAAATTGAAACAAAAATAAAAAGAATGAGTCCTTATGTGAAAACCCCTTTGGGGTACATTCCGATTCTAAAAAAGATAAAATAAAGGGAGTATCTTCTGGTGAAAACCTCTATGAGGTGCTAGAAGATGGAGACTTGCCTCTTCCTCCTATCCAAGATTAAAGACCACAAGAGTCACCTATCATCATTGAGGAAACCAAACCAGTCAACTTGGGAATAGAAGAATACCTGAGAATCACCTACATTGTAGCATCTTTAATAGAGGGTGAAGAAATGGATCTCATTACACTTATGCAAGAAGCCACCATCATATTTGCATGGTCATATGTACATATGTCTAGGCTTGATCCAAATCTAGTTGTGCACAATCTTTTAGTGGAACCTAACGCAAAGCCAGTAAAGCAGAAGCTACACAAGATGCATCCTAAAGTAGCCCTACTAGTGAAAATAGAATTAGAAAAGCTCCTACAAACAAAGATCATCAGAGCTATAGACTATTCAAATTGGATCTACAACATGGTACATGTTACTAAACCCTTAGGAAAGATCAAAATATGTACTGACTTCAAGGACTTAAACAAAGCATGTCCGAAGGATGATTTCCTGCTACCCAACATAGACATGATAGTAGATCTTACAATGAGCCATGAGATGTTGTCACTCATGGATGGCTTCTCAAGCTACAATCAGATCTGAATATAAGAAGAAGTTCAATGCAAAATAGCATTCACCACACCATGGGGTAATTTATTCTACAACATGATGCCATTTGGACTAAAGAATGCAGGAGCCACATATCAAAGAGAAATGATAGCCATCTTCCACAATATGATACATAAGATCCTTGTGGACTATGTAGATGATATTCTTGAAAAATCTAAGACATGAGGTGAACCCCTAGACATCCTTGAGAGTGTGTTCGATCATCTACATCATTATGGTTTGAAGCTGAATCCAAAGAAGTGTGTCTTTGGTGTGACATTTGGAAAGCTTCTAGGCTTCATAGTATCATGGAACGACATCAAGATTGATCCCAAAAAGGTCAAAACCATTACAGAAATGCCTCCTCCTAGAACACTCAAGTAGCTCATAAGCCTAAAAGGAAAGCTTTAATCAGTGCATCAATTTATATCACAACTAGTAGACAAGTGCCAACCTTTCACACTTATGCTCTGCAAGGACACAAGATTCAAATGGGATCCTATCTATTAGAGAAGCTTTGAGAAGCTCAAAGAATATCTAGCTAACTCTCCCATCCTTGTACCACCAGTTTTAGGATGCCCTCTCATACTCTACATATCGGTAGCCACTACAACATTGGGGGCACTATTATCACATCATGATGATGACAACAAAGAGAGAGCCATTTACTATATCAGTCAAACTCTAGTCGGCTATGAGCTCAATTAATCACCAATGGAGAAAGCATGCCTTGTAGTGGTCTTCGCCACTCAGAAGCTCATACATTACATGCTTAGCCACACAATCAGGCTAATCTCAAAAGTGGACCCTCTCAAATATTTTCTATCTAGGACAACTCTCATAGGCTATATGGAAAAATGGGTCATGTTACTCAGTGAGTTTGACATCCAGTACATAGATCAGAAAGAAATCAAAGGGAAAGTAATTGTTGATCAGCTAGCAGAAGCACGTCTGGTGGATGCCTATCCCCTAATCATGGAATTCCCTAATGAGCATCTTTGTATGATCAAATAATAGCCGATGTGGAAGCTATAATTTGATGGCTCCTAAAAATCACATGGATTGGGGGCATGAATCCTATTTGTCACACCTCAAGGTGACTATATTCCAAAATCATTCAAATTACGATTCCTATGTACTAATAACATTGCAGAATATGAGGCACTCATCTCAGGCCTCAAAACCACCATCTAATGGAATATAAGAGAACTAAAAGTGTTTGGAGACTCGCAGCTGATTATCAAGCAATTCCTAGATGAATTTTAGACAAAGGATGACAAGCTGCTACCCTACAAAGAACTGGTGGACAGATTGAAAGAGCATTTTTTGAATCTACAGTTCACACAAATACCAAGGCTTTAGAACAAAGTAGTTGATGCAATGGAGACCATCAGATCCTTATTATAAATCCCTCATGACACATCACAATACAAATTCTTAGTTGAGCAGCTACACATGCTTGCTTATGAGAATGTCGATTCAGAAATGGTGCGTGTCTTGGTTGGTCCTCAATCCCGATGGTACCATGACATCCATGCATATCTAAAAAATGGTATCATATCTCCCCATCTTACAAACACCCAATGCCAAAACCTAATTCAAAAAGCTTCTTGTTACACTCTTTTAGCCAACACCCTTTATTGTTGAGGATATCATAACATCCTCTCTAGGTGTTTAGATTCAAATGAAGTTGTCTTGGCTTTGCAAGAGGTCCACACTAGAATTTGTGATACCCATATGAGTGGCATGGTTCTAAAAAAGTAGTTGCTCTGAGTCAGGTAGTATTGGCCTACAATGGAACATGACGCTTGTGAATTTTTTAGGAAATGTCTACCATGTCAGCTTCATGTAAATCTGATTCATGCACTAGCACAAGACTTACAGCCCATTGTGCCACCTTGGCCATTTTCATGTTGGGGCTTCAACCTCATTGGGTTAATCTCTCCCCTTTCCTTAGATGGACATAATTATATCATAAGATCCATAGATTACTTCACAAAGTGGGTTGAAGCAATTCTTCTCACCCTCACTATTGGCATCCAAATATCCAAGTTCATCTTATACCACATCATTTTCCACTTCAGCATACCATCTACCATCTTCACAGACCATGACACACCTTTTGAAAACCAACATGTGGATGATATGTGTGCCAGACTCTACATCCACCATTGTTTCTCTAGTCCATACTTCTCCCAAGGAAATTCTCAAGCTGAGGCAACCAATAAAACTATCTTGAAAATCCTCAAGAAGGTTGTCAATGATTCTAATTGTGACTAGCACCTCCAAATAAATCCTACCCTTTGGGCCTACCATACTTCTTATCGCACTCCCACAAGAAACACCCCATATTCCCTTGTATATGGTGTCGAAGCTATTCTACCCATCGAGGTTGAGCTCCCATCATTGCATGTCTCCATGAAGAACTATGCCACTGATGAAGACTACCATGTGGCATGTCTCATGTAGCTGGACCTATTAGATTAAAAGAGACAGCAAGCATATGATCACTTGGTTTCATACCAGAATCGACTCAAAAGGAGTTATAATAAGAAGGTCCATCCAAGACATTTCCAAGTGGGCGACATGGTCCTAAAGGAACCTAAGAAAGTGCAAGCACACCAAAATAAAAAGGGTAAGTTTGAACCTACTTGGTTGGGCCCCTATGTTGTCACAACATGCTTTGGCTCTATATCCTATCAATTATCAACACCAGAAGGTGAGCCCTTGAATGATCCTATCAACATCATACATTTGAAGAGGTTCTATTCCTGAACCAGATCCTCCATATTTAGAAAATCCATAAAAATTGGAAAAACAAAAAAAATACCAAAATTTTTTAAAAAAAATAAAAAAACCAAAGATAAAATCATTTGTCCATTAATGGTGAAAACTTGGCAATTCAAGCGCCTTAGACAAGTATGTTAGTGAAAACCTAGAAACAGATGCCATACATAGTGGACTGAGTCATTATCTATCAATCTCCCATCCCCCCATGCCAAATCCCAATCCTCTTTATCTAATCCCCATCCCCACCACCAGCCCATCAATCCCAAGGTGTTCTATCCTCAAGCCTATCCCATGCAGCACTAAGATCCTATCCCTAATCCTGAGCTTCCTATATATATATCTTGTATAGCGCAATCCTTCTTGTATATATCCTATATAGAGAGATCTTCCTATTCTGAATCCCTGAGCTTCTATACATATCCATTGTAAATACCTTCCCATCTATTGTACATATCATCTCATCCTGTTGTACATCTCCTTATCAGTCCTATAGCAACATTTGATCAGATATCTTGTCCCATCTAGCCTTGTACTTCAACAACATTTTTTGTCGACTATTCTTGATCACAGTGATTATCCTTGATCCATAATTTTCCAATGAACAACAACACTCATTCTCTCATCAATCAATGGGTCCTTGAGGATGTATCCTTCCTCCCATCAGACCTAATCTTTCACCAATCACACCAAGTCTATGATGATGTATCCTTCCTCACGTTCATACCAAATCTTCCCACCATCAATCAAATCAATCTCTCTCCTTGGCAAAGGATGTCTTTTGGAGTTATCATTTTGGTCTTGGATTTTGTCCTTTAGATCTTGTTAATCTTTTACAGCTTCTCGATGTTCCTCTCCTCAAAGTTTCCATGATCCTTTATATCATGGTGCACTGTGAATGAGGGAAATCTGGGGCAAGGTCTTTTGATCTTTTGCTTCTACTTGTGAGTCATTTGGATGTGACCCTTGCACGGTTCACATGTGATTTTCTAGGTTACATGGTGCACTTAGGAAATATCATTTGTTTGTGGTTTCTCCAGCATCATTTCTACCATGCTTCCTTTTTGGTTCATGTGTGATGCCGGGGAAACCTTGTGTGTCTTTTTTCATGTTAGCTCTCTGCAACGTTGGTGACAAGGCCTTGTGATCTGAGTATCCTTGGAAGGTCTCTAATGTTTCTATATCAAACTAGGTTTTTCTCTCCACATTTACACTTGAAGCTCCCCAAATCCCCTGCATCCTGCATCATATAGATTAATCTTGCATCTTGCATCTTTCATATAACTGCATCCTGCATCCTACATTCTGCCTCATATTGCATTCCTCCATCTTTGCTCTTGGAAGTTTAGTTATTTATCCTCCCTCCTTCCTTCTTTCCTTTCCCTTCCTTTCTATCTTCTTTTCAAGAAAATTCCACAATGTTTCCTCTTTGCGTTATTTTCTCAAGGGGGCACAACCCCTTATTCCTCTAAATTCTAGCCTGGGGCATCTTATTTTCTTCTTTGACACCATGCCACTTGCGACATCGCATCAAAGAGGGGAAAAATGTAGACACCTAAAAATCCATTAAAAAATAAAAGTATTTGTATTTTCTGAAAACCCCTGATGACATCATCATTTTTTAATTAATTAATTATTTTATTTATTTATTTATTTTGATGCCATTAAATCCCTCTATTTTAATTAAACATCTTTAATTAAAGAATCCCTCCCCAAATCATTTAAATCAAGTTTGAGTGATTTTCCCCTATTTATTAATTATTAATTGATAAATTGACCAAAAATCCTTTAAATAAATAAAATATTTATTTAAATCCTAAAGCCTTAGAAATGTTCTAGAAAGGCCTAACCTCTTCTAGAATTCCCTAAACTCACCCTAAAACTAATTAAAAGGTGATTCCAACATTTTTTAGCCTAACCCTTCAAACTTTGACTTTGGGTCAAAACCCCTCATAAATGCTTCTTACATCCTCATTAATGACTCTTACAAGCCATTAATGAAGCTCATGTCTCTTCTTGCACTCTTGTTCCCCTTCCATGCTTTGCTAGTGTTGCTCATGCATGTGTGAGCAACCTTGACCAAGGTTAATCTAACCTTACCCCTAACTATACCCCAAACTCTACCCCAAACCTTACCTTTGACCCTAACTCTCCTTCCTGACCCAAGCCCTTCCTCAAATCCTATAAATACCCTCCTCTTCCAAGAGAAAAATACCAATTCACATCTTTTACATTGAGTAGTGTTATAATACTAGATTAATTCTAAATCATCTTAAGCTTTAGCATATTTGTTAGTTTAGCTCATTTCTAAGTTTTCTTAAAATCACACTATAGCTTGGATTAACATGGATTAACTTAGTTTCTTTCATGTTTATTCTTTTCATCTCATCATATCATCTTTCATTTGGACTAAAATATACTCTAGATTAGTCATTTGTAGCATAAATCTAAATTTGAGTATTATTATGCTCTTTGAGGCCTTAGGGGTAAAATAGGTCTTCTATACCTAGTTTTGTGCCAATTTGGGGTTCTCTTGGTCCCTAATCTATCCTAATCTCCCCTAATCATCATTATGGATATGCTTGAATTGTTTAGAGAGAACACCCACATAGTAACACACCTATAGTGAGAGCATATCAAACAGTGACAGTTTGTTCCCATTTTAGCTCTATCTGAGGTATCATGCAAATAGTTTTTCTATATGTTTAGTATATGCTGCTAAGACTAATGTTTGAATGTCTATGCATGTTCCAAAGAGGTTAGGTTTGCATTGATCACAATTAGATTATAACTTCCACCTTTATTATAGTTAAAATTTAATGGGTTAGAATTGAAGGATTAAAATTAGTATTTAATTCTGACTATGATTATAGACCGAGATTAATTATTGGTATTATTTTTATGCTAAAATAAATATTAAATGTCATTTTAAACATAATTCAACTTTGGGGAGGGAATCTAACTAAATATTAAACCTTCTTAACTTTTTACTTATTATTAATTTAATCAAATTAGTAATTAAACATGGGTTAGTAATTTATCTTGTTCTATGTAGACTTAAGAAACCTATACGAGGGACGTTGACCATTGTCATGATTCCTTTTGACACCGATATTAGAAAACTAACTAATACTAAAGGATTGTATCAAATCTTTCAATGATGCAAACTTGTTGCAAGCTAAATTTATTGAAAACTAGGTGAACCTAGTAACCTATCAAACTTTTATAACCGCAAAATTAGTTAATTTATAGTTTTAAAAAAATGTTGGTGTGTTTTTTCCCTAATTTTTGGGCATGACATTTTGGTAGTAGAGCCCAGTTCAACACTAGGAACCTAAACCCATTATGTTTCAATTCATTGACTTTAAACTTTTGTGTAGGATGCCTATGGTCACACGTAATGCTTGCTAATGTGGGTGAGGTACTAGGGGTGCTCGCATGACAGTAGGGAATGTAGAGCAGGGAGTCGAGGGTGTATGAGAGGAGCAGAGACCTCCTCTTGAGAAGCCATTAAACGCTAACTAGGAGGTATTGAATTCTCTCTAGAATCTCATTGGGATTATATTAGATAGGCTACCACTAGACATCCAACAGATAGTAGTCTGAGAGAAGAGTAGGAGCCCTCCTCCTAATCATGTAGAGGGTCAAGTAGATCATGAGGTTGAGTCAATTCATATGGTGGAGCCACCACATGAGATAGTGTAGAGAGTGCCCCATGATACAGGGGACCAAATTAGGGAGCTTCTATGCCTTCAGCCACCACCATTTACAAGATCTAAGGATGGGATTGAGGTTGAGACTTGGCTCTTGAGCTCAGAGTGTTTCTTTTGGTTGTACCCCTATGGGAAAAACTTGAAAGAATGATTTTTTTTAGACATGCTACGACGACTGCTTCTACTTGGTGTAGACAAGATGAGTATAAGGTTCATTTGGTCATAGACAACCTCACTTGGGAGACATTCTTGGAGAGATTTAGTACCAGCTATCTATCAGAGCATTTCAAACAATGTCATATTGATGATTTCTATGACCTCTAATAGAGGGGACTCATAGTGGCCCAGTATGTGGGAAATTTTCTCAAGCTCCTTCCATACGTAGACTACATGAAGGATAAGAAACTATAGGTCAATCACTTCATTAAGGAATTGAATCATGTTATATTAGATAGGGTATGCATGGTACCTCTAGGAGATTTATGTTTTACTATTGTGAGAGCCATGATAACGAAGGAAATTCACAATAAATAACATGATGTACGGGATAGGTCTCAGAACCATAATATCACACCTCAGTCTTCCATATATTAGAGACCTAATTGGAAGGGGAATCAGTGATAGACATCAGAGTCTTTTAGAACCCCTCAGTCCCAACAACAGTCTTAGTAGAGTTAGAGATAGAGGCCACCTTAGGGACAATAGGGCTCTAAACCCAAGCACTGGCAATCACATGGCCCCAAATGAGACTAGAGATCTCAAGAAATTTACACACCTCTAGCTAGGACTTAGAAATCCACTAGGGGTGGTTTCAGTGGATCTAGTAGAACTAGGGGATAACAAAAATCTAGGCCACCAGGGATTCAGATTCAGGCACGAGGGCCTTGTTATACTTGTAGATCCATGGGACATATAACTAGGGATTTTCTAATGGGGTAGCCAGCTGACATTCAGAGAGTGGCCACTTTAGATCCCATAGTGTGAGACATAGGTAGATCATAGAGAGTATTTGTAGCAGTTGATAACTACTAGGCAGAGCACCAGACCTTTATTATCCAAGTTGTAGGTAGTATCTGAGGTAGTAGCATTTCTATTTTGTTTAATTCTAGAGCTACTGATTCTTTTATTTCTCCATTGGTAGTGGAGCATTGTGGGCTAGTGACATCTAGGGAGGATGTTAGTTGGGGGGTTGAGTTAGCCTCGGGAGCTAGAGTGTCTGTTAGATCCTTTGTCAGAGGTTGTCAGATGCACATAGGAGACATGACCACTATGAATGATCTCCACACTAAACCTCTAGGTTAATATGATGTATTTATTGGCATGTATTGGCTTTATGCCTACATCACCAAGATGGAATACACACAAAAGCGGGTAGAGTGTGTGGATGATTATTACAAATGTTTAAAAAAAACTCACTTTATTGAAAATTTGATTTAATTTTCAAAGAATAAATATACGAATGAATTTGGGATCTCTCTTGCTCTCTCTTTGTGAAACACTTTCTACTATTGATGGGGGAGGGGGTGTGACCTAGTAGACACAATTAAATTGAACATAATTATGCTATATACCTTTTGCAGTTAGCATTAAACCAACTAAACATCATTAAAAGATACAGAAATGAGCACACATACACATGAACACTAGATTTATGTGGAAAACTCAATATTGAAAAAACCATGGTTATAATTTACTCACTATATAAAAAAAAGCTTATATTTTTCTAGGCACATTGTCAAGGAAGCACACCACTCTCTAACGTGGAACTTAAAAATCAAAGCACACTAATTTAGGTAAATATAATGATCTACACAAGAAAATCAATCTTCTAGAAAGTACAAAAAAATGATGAAATAAGAGATATAGGATCTCCTTATCAACCTTAGCATTAAAATTCTATCAAATTTGAATTCTTTCTACCTCTACACTTCCTTGTCCACAATCCTTTGAATTCACATTCAATCAATATATTTTTTTGGACCAATTCCACACATACTTCATCCTTTAAAATTCACACACACACACACACACACACACACACAGATATATATATATATATATATATATATATATATATATATATATATATATATATATATATATATATATATATATATATATATATATATATATATATATATATATATATATATATATATATATATATATATATATATATATATATATATATATATATATATATGCAGTCAAGGATAGAGAATCCCCAAATGAGATTCCAAATCCTTGCAGCAAGAAACACCACAGTAGAAGTGATCAACAAATACAACACCATCCAATAAGGAAATATGATCTTCTATTATCACTGAAACAAAGGATTTATATCAAGTTGGCCTGTGAACATGTAGTCTTAAATTCCAAGCATACAAGCTCGATTATTTCCAAAATCATACTCTATTCTACTAGCTATCTCCCATCTACTAGAACTACCTAAAATAAGAACTACTACCTAGCTTAAATACAAGATCACTAGCCACAAGTTGTCTCTAATCATCAATCTCAAAGATAAAGAAAATGGTTTGCAAACAAATAGGTCAAGACCTAAATCCATAAGAACACCTCCAATTAGATACATCATGTCATGTCAACATACAAGGAGGTTGGCCACATGTGTAAGAACATGTAACAAGGCACCAATAAGCTTCACATAATGCAAAACTCCATCACTAGCCGAATCTCTCCACCTTGGTCGTTAAAATAGGAAAACCAAATAGGAGTGAACGCGAACATTAAATAACTTCATCAAAAAATAGCAGAATGAATTGTGAACCTTGAGATAGGATAGCCAGGATGTCTAGAACACAACATAAGGATTGCATAAGAAAATGAGACAACAAATTAGAAGGAAAATAGCTACTCTGGTTCTTTAATTCCTTCCAATTTCTTCTAATGCATTTTCTCCTATAGTCATTCATCAATGTTTTCTTCCTTTCCTACTTCTTGATTCCACTCTTAACATCATTCAAAAAAAATTTAGTCTCAACCACCGATCTACTTAAGAGAGTATGCTACTCATCTGATACCACTTCTCCTCTATTATAACATCATCATTTTATCACTATCCTTTAACTCTACCAGTTCTAATTCATTCATCAAATTCAACAACAACTGTAACACCTCAGAAACCTTCTCATCTATCTATTGCAAATCAAAAACCTCTTGATCTAAAGAAGCCTGATCTCCTAAGGTGAAAGTTTTCATTACACTCAGGTTCTTAGATTTCCTTCCTTCTTCCTTCAAAGAAATCAAAGTAAACTTTTGGCCATCCTTCACTGTAGACACAAAATTCCTTCATCAATCATGAATAGCACCAAAATCATACTGTCAATTTTTTCCCAACAAAATATGGAAATAACACATGTTCACCACATCACACCATATCTCATCTTGATATGGACCAATGTTGAACTTAACCCAACACTATTCTTTAACTTTCACCATATGTTCATCCTAAAACTAACTTATCCCATATGGACAAGGGTGTTTAAGTCTCTTTCATCAAATCTTTAGCTTCATTTCCTCAAATATAAGGTTATCAATACTACCACTATCTATGATTACTTTGCAACATTTACCTCCTAACTTGAAAACAATTTAAAACAAATGGATTATCTACACATGCTCTCATTCCTTATTTCTCAACATAACTCTCTTGAACATCAGAGATTCTCCCATCTCAGGTGTAGCCTCTTTGTCAACAAGTTTATTATCCATATGTTTCTCATATTCCACTAAGTTTTGTTTTCCTTTACTTGAACCAATCAAACATTGATAAGCCTTATGTCGAACATTACCACATTTGAAACAAGTACTATTGGGATAGGAAAGATATAGTACTGAGAGGGGAGGGATGAATTAGTACCCTTAATTATCTTTTATCACTTAACAATCTGCAATAATAGTGCTTAACTAACTGACCGAGTCTATTGTTTGTAACATACATTCAAATGACTTGTAAATGTAAAGTGCATGTAAACAAAACAATAAAACATAAATGAAATTGTTAAATCATGACTCCAGTATTTTGGTTAAGTAGAAACCCTTGTTAGAAGGTCAAAATTGTGGTGGGGATGACACCCACAAATTCTTCACCATTACATTAAATAAAGTATGCTAGTTAAGGCTACAATTGTGATCACTTCTGATGATCTTACCCTGTTAGGAATAACATAAGATTGACTAGATCTACCTTGTTAAAGGATTTAAGCAACACAAATTATGTGTGCACTCAGTTAAGAGATTTACAAAAGATGGTTACGTTTACTTTGTTAAGAGATTTATAAACTACAACAATGGTCAAATTGATAAGAGTAGAATATCTGTAAATGACAACTTATTCTTGTGTGAATCAGATCTATGAAATATCAAATAGATATCACCTCAATGTGTAGAATAAAACCTTCTATCCTGCTCGGTAGCCTTTTATATTTCTAATAAACTAATACCATCTCTAAATAACTTCTCTGTTATGTAAACCCTTGTCTAATCTTTGATGTCCAATGTACGGCTACTACTTCATGATATCCTTATCATGCATGCCTAAAATGACATTTTTTACAAATATATAGCAAATGGCTTTGACTTAATTATGGTTACATCATCTTAGAAAACCTAAGATCAACGGTGTACAAAATAACCTAGATCTAACTGTTACATAGGAATCATCACAAAATTAAATGATTACATCCATATTAAATGTGTCTCGATCTTGGTAAAACATTTTGTAGATCTGTGTAAACTATTTGTATATAGATATGTGTCATTACTGATTACTATGTCATTTCCTGAATATCTTAGTAAACACTGCATTCACTATTTGGTGAATAACTAATGCCTAGTGTGTAGAATGCTTGGTGATTACTGACTTGGTACTCGATAATAACTGATGCTCGGTAGACATGCTCAGTTAAACATGTATTATGATAGCTTGATGTGATGCCTTGTAACTGCTTGGTGTGAAGGCTTTGTAAGTTCAATTGACTGAATTGTTTAACTCCTTATTCCAACCTTTATCGATTGAATAACTTAGATTACCAAATGAACTCATTTGATACTAATGAAAATACTTAATGCTCAAATAGAGATAACAATCTCCCCCTTTGGCATTAGTATCAAAACCTTATGTATATGTACTGAATAATTAAAAAAATTACTAACTCCATATGAATACACACTTATATATACATACTCTTCAAAATTTGACTAACTCCCCCTCTGTGCATGCTCCCAGTATATAGTGAAGTACATGGTGGCATATACATGATTTCCCCCTTTTTGAAATTAATGCCAAAATAGGAATGTACTTACAGCTTGTCAAAAAGGTGCTTGTGGGTTTTCTATAATGAAGCCAAGAGGTTTTCTAATTCCTCTTTCAAGTTGTCAAGAGCAATGTGTGTTGGAAACAATTGTCTCAAGAAAATTGCTACCCAAATTATGTATTATCTTTGATGTCACACAATGTCATAGTCTGCAACAATCAATACCTACCGAGCTCAGTCGGTCTGCCCGGCATTAAAATTAGTGCTTACCAAGTTCACTTGGTTATCAAAGAAAATCAGCATTTACCGAGTTCACTCGGTTATCAAAGAAAAATCAGCATTTACCGAGTTCACTCGGTTGTCAAATAAAAGTTAGCATTTACCGAGCTCACTCGGTTATTGAAAAAAAATGATTATCAGTGTTTACCGAGTTCTCTCGGTCTCCAAAAGATTGTAGAAAATTTCATTATGGTCACTGAGCACTATCGGCCCTTGAAGGATCTTTGCAAATAAAGTTTGCTTAATTCAGCCGACTGTTATACTAAGTAATGCCAATTTGACAAATCTAAAATCATATAAATAAAAGGTCAAGTGTGAAAAATAAAGAAGTATGATAGAAGAAGATATATAGAAGAAAGGCAAGAAAGGTGTGTGCGAAATTGTGAAGGATAACCAGATATCCTTAAGGAGCAGCAGAGATATATTCGATCAGGAAGGATCTCACTTATACAGAACAGAGATCTGTAATCAGCAAGGCAGTTGCATTATTATACAGGTCATTTTCATTGTTACCTTTTTATCATTGTAACAGTGAATTCTAAATCTCTTAACCGAGTTAGTTTAACAACCATATTGTAAATCCTCTAACAAGGTGACAATTCCATTGAATTGTTCTCAAGACCTCTTACCAGGCCACTCCTAGCAGGGTGATTAAATCCTCTAACAAGGTCACACCTAACAGTGTGTTTTGTAACCTTTTACCGGGTTGGCTTCTAACCGGGCATCACTTCAGAAAAGTGAAAATCAGTATCTAGATACATTGGTGGTTTTTCCCATATTGGGTTTCCACGTTAAAATTCTATGTCTCTTGTGTTCTTAATAGTTATCTTAATCATATACAAGTGGTGATGAATATCTAAAAGGTAATTTTACTAATACTTTCTGCATCTACCGAGTTACTCCAATCTATTTACCGGAGTTGGAAAGAAATAATAGTGAAGTGTTTTATGGTTGACTAATTCACCCCCCCCCTCTCAGTCACTTCATCCATATTCCATCAATGTGGTCAAGACCGACTTGTGCATGCATATCAAAAATATTTTCCAAAAATGATATCTCTGGGGTAGCTACTAAGGCTTGAGCCTTCTCAATGTGTCTCTCCATGATTTTCAAGTATGGAAGCAACTCGGCTTGCAACTCAGTGACCTAGTCACTTATGGTGTCTTCTTGCTTCCTTAAGTCCAATCTCAACCGCCTCAGCTCTTGAACTTTTAGTATATGCTTGTGAAAAGCATTAGGCTCGATTAGAGATGCATTTGCACTGACCAAAATTTACTCATCTAACTTCTTGATCTTTTCACTGATCTTGGTAGTGAAGTGGTCCATAGTGCATAACTTAAAATTTGTACAATTTTCTGAGTAATAGATTGTAGCTCGGTAATTATCTTAGAAAGCTTCACTTTATTTATAGCCACTTCTTGACTGATTTTCTTGGCTAAATTCTATTGTATTTTTTCTTTAACCCTCTCTTCAATTCTCTTCTCTGCATCTATATCAGGGGAATTGATATGATTTGTTAGAGATGCAAGTTGATCTAAAATGGGAGTGTCCTCATTTATTGTGATCTCTGGAACAACTTGCTGAAGGATATCTCTAACATCCTCTAAAATCTTCTTACTTTTTCTCTCCTTCCTGAGTTTTTCCTATGCTGCCTTTCTTGTGCATAATTCCCCATATTTTCTCAGTTCCTCAAGGTCCAATGTCCTTGGGTCACATTCTGGGATCTCTATAATCTTATCTAATGTGACTGGCCCTTTTCCATGCTTCTTTTTCTTCTTTTTCTCTTGTGGTGATGTTTTCACAGATGGAACTAGAACTTTAACCTCTATATTTGTCTATTCGGGATTAGTTGACACACTCTCTTCCTTCTTCTGCTGCCCGATGACTTGACTCTCAGTCAATTGAGCAGGGCCTTCGATTGTGGTGTCAGTTGTTGTGGTTTCTACCGGTTTGGGGTCTTCCAGTGCTTAATTCTCAGCCTCTTTTTCTTTAGGCTTATCTATCTCAGTAGTGTCTTGTGCACTTGATCTGTGCTCCTCTAATGTGTCCCTTTGTTGCTCAGGGGTTGAGCCTTCAGGTTCCTTTTGAGAAATTATCTCAACTCCTTGTACTAATATAGGAAGGTTACCCAGTATTGTGCTTGTTGCTGCCTTGGTAGGTGCTGACTCTTCAGTTTTATCTACAACAATGGTAATATCCTCATCATCGTTAACATCATCAGGATCATCATTTGTGATGTCTTCAATAAGAACATCATTTTCCCATGTTATTATAGTTTTCTTTGGTGGATACTAGTATATTTCTTCATATCAAGCTAGATTAAAATAAATGGCTATGGTGGTATCTGGTACCTCGGTGTCAGATAAGATAATAGGTTCCTTGGTAGCCATATCAGCATCATTTGAGTGTAGGACTTTGCCTTTTCTTATGTTCTTCTTCTCGGGTATCACCACCAGTGCTAACTTGTTAGCTTCAACTCGGGCTTGAAGAATAGAAGTCCATAATAATTGACTATTCTCATCTACTTCTACTGGTTTTCCAACCAAAATGTTTAATGCTCTTCTTTTAACCAAAAATCTTTTAGAATATTATTTCTGTCATGCCCAAAAGTTGAGCAAAACACAACTACAAATTTTTTTCTAAAACCTACTAAACAAGTAGGAAACAACACACTAACACAACTAAGAAAGGAATTCTAACTAACGAAAGTCTTTACATTCATGCAAAATGGTACAGAGAAAAAATTGATGACATGCAACATTCAAGTGTAAAGCAACACCCCAAAGGTCAAACCATAAATGGTTGACCAAGTTTGACCAAAAGTTAAACCACATCAAACAACTCTAATACAAGCAATAAGGTTCCTTAGATTACTAGCTTCGATCGGCACACAAAATGAGATAGTTGACTAAAAGTCAACAAGAGTTGACCAAAAGTCAACTATTCACCGAAGAATGTGAAACCAAGCTAAAGGATTACAAAATGCCATAAGGAATACTTGGGCATGCAAATTGAGGCATTTGACCAAGGTTTGACTGAGAGTTGACCAGAAAGTCAACTAAGCCCAAACATGACCAACAAGATTCTACATGGTTAAAACATGCCAGGGTAAGGTTTCTTGCATGCAAACTGAGGTGATGTCTAAGGTTTGACTATGCTTGACCAAAATATCAATTGTGCAATAGTTTGGCTTCCTAAAAGCATCTAAAGTTAATAACACAATTGGTAAGGGTTGTGCATGCAAACCAAGACACTTATCTCAGGTTTGTCTAAAGTTGACCGAAAGTCAACTATGCACAATATCAGCCTACAAGTCTAAAGAGTCCAAAAATACCTTGGATGAGTTCGAAGAAAATGATAGCTTCCGAATTTAATATCCATTAAATTAGATATTCTAATAAATAAACTTTTAATAAAATAAATCTACTCTATGAAAGTATCAACTTAAATAACATTATTAACCCTATTAACACTAAAAGGAAATTCTACTAACTTAATTTATCTCCGTTTTAATAGACCATTATTAAAATGAATCTATTAAATTAATCGAATAAAATTTCTAAGAGTAAACTTCTTTTCTTAAATTATAATTATCTAACAATTCAATTAAACGTACTAAAATAATAGGGTCTAATCCTAAATGGCCATTATAAAAATAATTAATTTAACATATAGATTTAAGTCTAAAAATCTAATTAAATAGAATACAAATTGAATAGTTTAAATTTAATCATATCCATATATGCCTAAAAGAATAAATAAAATAAAACTAGTCTAATCTAATTTAAACAAGTCTAATTACATCCTTCCTAAACTATACTAACTTAAACTTAGTTAATCTACCTACTACATAATATAATCAAAGAAATCCCTTTCTAAGAATATCTAAATTATTCTAAGATTTAATAATTTTAAATTTCAAAGAAAAAGGATAAAATTGACAGGAAACAGAGCTTTTAAATATACCAAAACATTATATAAGATTTAAACATCTTCAAAAAATGACTTACTTTATATTAAATGAAGGCATAAATAAAAATTTCATTTTTCAAAAAAACAAATCTAAAAAAAAAAACCCTTTTATGTTGCAGGGTTTGCGCGAGCGGGGAGGAGGTGTTGTGCACACGCAGTGTATGGTGGCTGCAGAGGGAGGACAGAGAGGGGTGGGGAGAGCGCGGGGTGGAGGGCATGCGCCCACCACCAGTGCTTGCAGTGGTGGTGCGAGGAGTTGCACCACCGACCGTCGGCCTCCGCCGCCATTCACGGCCTGGGTTGGAGTTAAGGCTTCGGCCCGCCCCACCTAGAAAATTTTTTTAATTTAAAAATATTTTTCATGATTAGTGCCCTGCACTTAAAACGTCATGAGGCTATCATTTTTTCTTTTATATGCATGTATTTTTTTTTTTAAAGCTTATCATATCACATTTATTATATATATTTATATCCATGAATATATATAAGAATTATGCATATACTTAAATGTAAAAAGAAACATAAGAAATAGTAAAATAATTACTGGTGTAATTTTTAGAAACCTAAATCTTGAAACTGCGAGTATTTAGCCCCAAATTTTTTTTATTTCAAAAGCATAATTGGAATCCATAATTCAAACTAAATAGTACGTGCTACAAAAAAATTAATTTCGAACATTTTTTTTTTTTAATATATTGCAAAAAATATCTAAGTACAAAATAATAAAATTAAAGTTTCTCCTCTTATTTTTCCATAAGAAAGTTAATTTAATTTAATTTAAAAAAGTAATCAAAAAAGAAATTACATACTAACATTAGTTAGAGGTTTATATACAATGCAAATGCAAAATTTAATTAGATCTATAAATAAATCAAGAATAAATATTTTGCACCTTAAAGACATAACGCATATTTAAATTTCCCTTATATATATATAAGCACAAGTTTTAATGTCTTAAGTTCCATTAACTCACTCACATTATACAACACTGATTTAATGAAATATTTTCATAAAGGAATCAATTTACCAAATCCCTCATTTTTCTAAGGCAAATATCAATTCCTCAATTACAACAAAAACTTGAAAGGGAAAGAAATTTACAATAATCACAAATGAAGAATTTCTTTAAGTCCACATATTCATTAAGCACCGCATCCAGCTGGGTACCTATTATGCAAGGTTGACTAGGGAGGCTCATCTCCCAACCTAGGCCATTTCATGGCCACCCTCGAGCTAGGGGATCCAATTTGGAATGGGGTACAAACATAACTCATACATGAAGGAAATAAACAACATGAACACACTTCAACAAATTATCCCAACATGGTTTAACAAGAGGAAGACCTCCAAGAGGTCTTCTTGAAATAGGGTAGAGGTGGACTACCAGGTGGAGAAGCCATAGCACAATACAAATTTCCTAAGCCACACATGGACTTTGGATGACCATCTTCAACAAGATTTGGTCTAACTCTCCTTGTGCCCCCAGGTGCCCATAGGCCATACTTGGCATCATGGGTATCGTGGAACCTCATGTATTATCCCTCCACACATGGGAGACTCTACACAACCTGGGTCTACTTCCTACTACCCCCTTCAAGGTTATTCCACCCTCCCTAGGGTGACTAAACCTTTAAGAATCCCATCCCAAAATTGAATCTACATAATAAAAACAACATATCTTCAAAACATATACCTTAAAAGGCCATGGACTCCATTAATGGAGCTCCAAGCTCAAAACCATGCAAGAAATGCAAACAAAACACAAGATCCTACCTTGATCCAAGAAAAGGATGAAAATCTAAATTCTACAAACTCCTTCCAAGCTAGCCTTTTTCCTAAGCTCCTTCCAAAGTGAATAGTCTCCAAATCTAGAGAGTGGGTAAACAACTAAACCCTTCTCCAAGCTTTCCCTAAATAGGCCAAACTCCTAAAATCGAGGAGCCAATCAAAAGAGAGGAAGAAACTTCCATTCCTTTCTTCCCACTTGCCTTCCTTCACCATAAATGGAGTTGAATGCAATTTTGGGAAGAAGAGTGAGGTTAACCAAAACCTCACAACTCTTCAATTTCGACCAACTTGGAAATCTTGACTTTAGGGGAGTCATAAATGAGTTTTAAGGCTCTTAATGGGCTGAAAATGACCCCTAACCCCTAAGGTACCAACCCAGGTAGCTAAAATTGACCCCAGTTAACCTATGGGAGCCTAAATGGCCCTCCTAAACTCCACCTAAAATTTACACACGGATTTTAGGTCTTGGTTGACTATCTATAAACTTCCCAACCCAAGGTAAGTTGATTCTACCCTAAGGTAATCCCCTAGTCAATTCCTTGACCCATTTAATTACAAATTATTAACCATGCCAACACATATGTTATAATTTTCCAAATTTGGCACATTTAATTTAAAGAAATGACATGGCTAATTCAAAATTACATTTGCTAAATTAAAAATACGCATGCAAACCACATTCACAAAATAAAAGACTTCACAATGAGGTCCATGTTTCTTTTACAAAGAGGACCTTGGAATGCATGGTATAAACATAGGTTCCAATACTAGATCCCCACATTTAGATCCATGGTCAACTTATCCTTCACACTCATTGCACACATCAGTAGGTCTAATCAACATGATATAAACACAATACATCATCAATACTGCATGGTATAAAAACTATGTTCGTAAATGAATCAACTAAGCATAACTTCGGTTTCCTAAACCAACTTTTCATCACAATCATTTTAAACATCATATAACATCATATCTAACATTACCATAACTAAAACTGAATCAAGACATGTAGTATCCCAAGTGTACCCTGATTACATAATCAAGTACCAAACATATAACTTAGGATTCAATAGATCCTCAAATACATAGGTGTCTCAAATAGTCAAGTATGTCTGTGAAATAAGTATTGATAACATGGAAATAAAAGTAGTATAAATATGACTGTCTAGTAGGTCTCACATCCACCCCCTCTAGGCATGAGCCTTCTGCTAAAGTTCATCAAAGAGGTGAGGGTATTGTGATCTAATATGTGTTGCATCCTCCCATGAAGCTATGATCACCTCATCATAACAATCCCACTGGACCCTAACCTAGTCCAGTGTCCTACCTTGAAGTGCTAGGGTCCGTCAAGTAAAAATATGAATGGGCTCCAATGCCAGCTGTCTGTCTGACTCTACCTACAAGGCATCCCAATCTATCACATGAGACTCATCATAAACATACTTTCCCAAAACTGAAACATGAAACATACTTTCCTCTCAAGGATCTCAAAAGGCCCAATGAAATGAGGTGCTAGGTTAGAGCCCTTTCCAAAATGGATTGGACTCTTATGTGGTCACACTCTCAAAAAGACCATGTCTCCCACTAAGTAAGCTCAATCGATCCTCTTCAGGCATACTTCTTTTTTCTATCATGAGCCTCTCTGAGATGCTACCTAATCAAGGTCACCTGCTCCTCCGTACCTCTGATTAACTCAAGACCAATAGAAACTCTATCCTTGATCCTATCCCAACTGAGTGGTGTCCTACAAGGTCTACCATAGAGAGCCTGGTACAGAGGCATACCCAAGGACGTATGATGCCCATTATTATAGGAAAACTCCACTAAGTATAGGTATTCCTCCCACCAGGTCTGATGGTCCATAACATACATGCAAAGCATGTCCTCTAACACCTGATTGACCCTTTCGGTCTATCCATCTATCTCAGGGTGATAGGCTATATTGAAATTGAGCCTAGTGCCCAATGTTGCCTATAGTTCTCTCCAAAAGGATGAAGTGAAGAGAGAATCTCTTCGAGAGATGATCTTACGAGGTATGCCATGCAATCTGACAATATCCCACAAGAACACCTATACCACTAATGGTGCAGTAAAGGTAGTACACACTGGTGAAAAATGAGCCACCTTGGTCAACTTGTCAACTATCACCATGATGGCATCATGACAGCGAGATGACATAGGAAGACCAATAATGAAGTCCATAGATATGGTGTTCCACTTCCACACCGGTATCTCATGAGGCTGAAGTAGACCACCTAGATGTCATTGTTCTGCCTTCATCCTCTGGCATTCTAGGCATCTAGCTACCAACTTCACAATCTACATCCTCATGTGTGGCCAATGATATAACTTTCTCAAATCAACATGCATCTTCTTCACTCTGGGATGCGCTGCATAAGGGGTTCTATGGGCCTCTAGCATGACAAACTCTCATAATCCTCTAGAAGATGGTATGTAGATGCATTCTCTATGATGTAAGAGTCCATCTAACTCCAAGGAATAATCTGCATACTTCCCTTCAAGGGGTCTCTAAGGCTGAATCAACTCACTCACTTCTACATATAACTAATCGTCATGCAAGTGATGAAGAGTATGATCCCTTAAATCCATGCATGTATACATAGAAGAAAGCTCATGTCATCTCCTACTCAAAGCATCTGCAACAACATTCTCTTTCCCCTTGATGTATTGAACATCAAAATCATATTCATACAAGAACTCCATCCATCTTCATTGCCTAGCATTAAGGTTCGGCTGAGTGAAGATGTACTGTAGACTCTGATAGTTTGAATGAAGCTGAAATCGATGTCCTAAGATGAAGTACCACCATCTCACTAAGGCATGCACCATTGCTTCATGTTTGAGATCATGGGTAGGATAGTTGAGCTCATGATTCTTTAGTTTCCTAGACTCATAGGCTATAGCTTTCCCATCCTACATAAGAACTTCTCCTAAACCCTATAAGGAAGCATCTATGCAAACTACAAACTCTATTGAAGGCTCTAGCACAACAAGAATGGGTTCATTGGTCAATACTCTCTTGAGCTCCTAAAAATCTTGATCACACTTCTTAGTCCACTCAAACTTCTTTCCCTTCCACTGAAGAGAATTAATGGGGTGTGCCACACAAGAAAACCCTTCAACAAACTGTCTGTAATAATTGGCTAAACCCACGAAGCTTCTTACTTTAGTCATTGAGGTAGGTGCTGGACAATTCATAATGGCTTCAATCTTTGATGGGTCTACTAAGATCCCATCACTAGATATCACATGGCCCAAATACTTGACCTCTGATCTGAAGAAGGAACATTTCAACAAGCTACCATAAAGTTGATTATCTCTAAGGCACTACAAAACTTGTCTTAGGTGCTCTTCATGCTCTCTCTCATCCTTCGAATAGATCAAGATATCATCAAGGAATACCACCATGAACTTGTCAAGGAAGGTACAAAATACTCCATTCATAAGACTTATGAATATAGCTAGAGCATTTGTAAGACCGAATGGAACCACGGTGAACTCATAGTGGCCATATCTGGTGCAGAATGTGGTCTTGTGGATATCACTATCCACTATCCTCAACTAGTGATACCCCGACTTAAGGTTGATCTTGGAGAACACTCTGGCACCCTAAAGCTAATCAAATAGGTCATCGATCCTAGGAAGTGAATACTGATTCTTGATGGTTACCTTGTTCAACTATTGATAATCCATACACAACCTAAGATATTTGTCCTTCTTCTTCACGAAGATCACAAGTGCACCCTAAGGAGAAACACTAGGATGAATGTGTCCTTTCTCTAAAATTTCCTCAAGCTATGACTTGAGCTCATTAATCTCATTAGTGGTCATCATGTAAGGTACTCTGGAAACTGGTTCTACTCCTGGTACTAGATCTATATGAAAGTCTACTGCCCTTCAAGGTGGCATACTAGGTAGCTCTAAAGGAAACACATCTGCATACTCTTGCAATATGGGATGGTCATCCAATGAAGTTTTTTGTTCTGCCTCATCTTCCCTATCATTGATGGTGATAGAAAACATTCGACATCCCTTCTGCATGTTTTTCTTAAGTTGCATAGCGAAGATCATATGAAGGGATATAGGCCTCTAGATTCCAGAAATCATAGTAACATTTCCATCATCATCCAAACATTTGACCAACTTCTTATGATAATCTAGCTTGGCCCTATGAGAATAAATCCAATCCATGCCAAGAACTAGTCCATAAGATCCAAGAGGTGTAACTCTGAGGTTTGTTAAGGTGGTCAAACCACCAATCTGAATCAGGCACTCCCTAACCAAAGAGGTAACCAATACTTTAGCTCCTAAATCTAACTCAACTTCCCATCTAACGTCTTGCCTAGCTGCCACTAGCCCACAACGCTCCACAACCAATGTCCCCAATTGTAGGCTTGAACATTGCTGCCCATTGATTTCCCTTCTGAGGACATTCCCTGGATATGTTCCCCATGGCACCACAAGTATAACATGGTCCTTGATTTTGAACCTGAATGCCTTGAGGTCTGGACTGCAAAGATCCTCCTATCTGAGTAAACCCACTATATCCCCCTTTATAGGGCTGTTGTGACTATGTTGGGGGTGTATAAGGGGCCTAATGTTTATGCCCCTTCTTAGAACCCTGAGAGTTCCACTTCTTGGGCTTTGAGCCCAGTTGTCCTTGAGGTGGCTTCGGTTCTTGACTCTGCTAAGACTGTTGCTGATGTTGAGGCTATGGGGATTTGAAATTCCCTGAATTTTTCCTATGATTACCCTTCCAAGGGGGTTTCTGATATCTAAAATTCTGATGTGTGGAGTTATGGTTCTGAGACCCTCTATTAATATCCTCAACTATGACTACTCTCTCTACTGTGTAGTGTAAGTCTCCTAGTGGAGTCATGCGTACCATTCTCGATAAGGTGTGGTTCAATCCCTTGATAAAGCGATTAACCTGAAGTTTCTCAACCATCATGTATTCTACATAAGGGAGGAGCTTGAGGAATTTTCTCTCATATTGAGCCACTGATAGTCCCCACTATTATAGATCATGGAATTCATCTATACGATGCTGTCGAAACTACTCTGACAAGTATCTAGCCCTAAACCTTTCCAAGAAGGTTTCCCAAGTGAGTGTGTCTATGTCAAAGTTCCCTTTGAACTCCTCCTGTCTCCACCATGTGGAGTTCATCCCTCTCAAAAAATGAATTTCCATATGTGCTTTAAGATTACTCCCATAAGGGCGCAACCCAAAGCACCTTCTAAGGCCTATAAGCCAAGATTCAGCCTCTGTACCCTTGATAGATCCCAAAAAAGGTGGAAGGTTAAGTCGAAGTAGCTCTCTAATCTAATCACCTATATCAGGAGGTGGTCTCTCATAAATGTGAACCTCATCTCTAGGTGGAAGTTTTGGTCCCCTGATGGAACCAACTTTTGGCTCAACCTAAACCTCTGTAAATCTAGAAGGTGGACTCCTAATATGTTTCGTAGCTAAGGACCCATGTCCTTCCATACCTTGTTGTTCATTCTGGGGTACAACTAGGGGCATACAATCAAGAATGAGTCCTGCAAGATTCTGAAAGGCCTGAAGTAATTATGCATTCGCATTGGGAGGTGGTTTGGGAGGTGGAGCCTGGTTCTCCTCTCGAACCTCTACCTCTGGCTGTACCTCTTCCTAGGATAAGGAGACATGCCTACGTCCATGTTTACGAGCTAATCGGGTGAGTGGAGGCATCCTACACACATAACAAGACAAAAGTTTAGCAACTATGAAGTGGGTTAAGTTCCCAAAGTTAACTAAATCGGGCTCTAATACCAAAATGTCATGCCCAAAAGTTGAGCAAAACACAACTACAATTTTTTTTCTAAAACCTACTAAACAAGTATGAAAAAGCACACTAACACAACTAAGAAAGAAATTATAACTGGCGAAAGTCTTTACGTGCATGCAAAATAATGTAAAGAAAAAATTGGTGACATGCAACATTGAAGTGTCTAGCAACACCCCAAAGGTCAAACCATAAATGGCTGACCAAGTTTGACCAAAAGTCAAACCACATCAAACAACTCTAATCCAAGTAATAAGGTTCCCTAGATTACTACCTTCGACCAACATGCAAAATGAGATGGTTGACTAAAAGTCAACCAAAGTTGACCAAAATTCAACTATTCACCAAAGAATGTGAAACCAAGCTAAAGGGTTACAAAATGCCATAAGGAATACTTGGGCATGCAAACTGAGGCATTTGACAAAGGTTTGACCGAGAGTTGACCAAAAATTCAACTAAGTCCAAACATGACCAACAAGATTCTACATTGTTAAAACATGTCAAGGTAAGGTTTCTTGCATGCAAACCGAGGTGATGTCCAAGGTTTGACTATGTTTGATCGAAAATTCAATTGTACAATAGTTTGGCTTCCTAAAAGCATCTAAAGTTAATAACACAATTGGTAAGGGTTGTGCACGCAAACCAAGATGCTTGTCTCAGGTTTGTCTAGAGTTGACCAAAAGTCAACTGTGCACAATATTAGCCTACAAGTCTAAATAGTCCAAAAAGACCTTGGATGAGTCTAAAGAAAATGATAGCATCCGAATTTAATATCCATTAAATTAGATATTCCAATAAATAAACTTTTAATAAAATAAATCTAATCTATGAAAGTATCAACTTAAATAACATTATTAACCCTATTAACGCTAAAAGGAAATTCTACTAACTTGATTTATCTCCATTTTAATAGACCATTATTAAAATGAATCTATTAAATTAATCGAGTAAAATTTCTAAGAGTAAACTTCTTTTCTTAAATTATAATTATCTAACAATTCAATTAAACGTACTAAAATAATAGGGTCTAATCCTAAATGGCTATTATAAAAATAATTAATTTAACATATAGGTAAGTCTAAAAATCTAATTAAATAGAATACAAATTGAATAGTTTAAATTTAATCATATCCATATATGCCTAAAAGAATAAATAAAATAAAACTAGTCTAATCTAATTTAAACAAGTCTAATTACATCCTTCCTAAACTATACTAACTTAAACTTAGTTAATCTAACTACTACATAATATAATCATAGAAATCCCTTTTTGAGAATATATAAATTATTCTAAGATTTAATGATTTTAAATTTCAAAGAAAAAGGATAAAATTGACAAGAAACAAAGGTTTTAAATATACCAAAACAATATATAAGATTTAAACATCTTCAAAAAATGACTTACTTTATATTAAACGAAGTCATAAATAAAAATTTTGTTTTAACAAAAAACAAATCGAAAAAAAAACCCTTTTGTGTTGTAGGGTTTGCATGAGCGAGGAGGAGGTGTTGTGTGCGCAGTGCACGACGGCCACAGAGGGAGGACGGAGAGGGGTGGAGAGAGAGCAGGGTAGAGGACATGTACCCGCCACAACTCCTTGTGGTGGTGGTGCAAGGAGGTGCACCGCTGGCCTCCGCCACCATTCACCACCTGGGTTGGGGTTAGGGCTTCGACCCACCCCACCAAGAAAATTTTTTAAATTTAAAAATATTTTTCATGATTAGCGCCCTGTGCTTAAAACGTGAAGGTAACATTTTTTCTTTTATATGCATGTATATGTTTTTTTAAAAGCTTATCATATCACATTTATTATATATATTTATATCCATGAATATATATAATAATTATGTATATACTTAAATGTAAAAAGAAACATAAGAAATAGTAAAATAATTACTGGTGTAATATTTAGAAACCTGAATCTTAAAACAATGGTTATTTAGCCCCAATTTTTATTTATTTTAAAAGCATAATTGGAATCCATAATTCTGCTAAACAGTATGTGCTACAAAAAAATTAATTTCAAACATTTTTTTTTTAATATATTTCAAAAAATATCTAAGTACAAAAAAATAAAATTAAAGTTTCTCCTCTTGTTTTTCCATAACAAAGTTAATTTAATTTAATTTAAAAAATTAATCAAAAAAGAAATTACATACTAACATTAGTTAGCAGTTTATATACAATGCAAACACAAAATTTAATTAGATCTATAAAGAAATCAAGAATAAATATTTTGCACCTTAAAGACATAACTCATATTTAAATTTTCCTAATATATATAGCCACAAGTTTTAATGTCTTAAGTTCCATTAACTCACTCACATTATACAACACTGATTTAATGAAATATTTTCATAAAGGAATAAATTTACCAAATCCCTCATTTTTTGAAGGCAAATATCCTCCAATGGATTACAAATTTGAAGCATTATTTACAAAGGAATCCTTGATTCCTCAATTACAACAAAAACTTGAAAGGGAAAGAAATTTATAATAATAAAAAATGAAGAATTTCTTTAAGTCCACAAATTCATTAAGCCCCATGTCCAGTTGGAAACTTGTTATGCAAGGTGACCACGGAGGCTCACCTCCCAACCTAAGCCATTTCATGGTCACCCCCGAGCTAGGGGATTCAATTTGGAATGGGGTACAAACAAAACTCATACATGAAGGAAATAAACAATATGAGCACATTTCAACAAATTATCCCAACATGGTTTAACAAGAGGAAGACCTCCAAGAGGTCTTCCTGAAATAGGGTAGAGGTGGACTACCAGGTGGAGAAGCCATAGTACAATACAAATTCCCCAAGCCACACATGGACTTGGGATGACCATCTTCAACAAGATTCGGTATAACTCTCATTATGCCCCAAGGTGCCTGTAGGCCATACTTGGCATCATGGGTATTGTGGAACCCCATGTATTATCCCTCCACACATTGGAGACTCTACACATTCTGGGTCTACTTCCTACTACCCCTTCAAGGTTACTCCACCCTCCCTAAGGTGTGTAAACCTTGAAGAATCTCATCCCGAAATTGAATCTACATAATAAAAACAACATATCTTCAAAACATAATTTTCAAAACATATACCTTAAAAGGCCATGGACTCCATTAATGGAGCTCCAAGCTCAAAACCATGCAAGAAATGCAAACAAAACACAAGATCCTACCTTGATCCAAGCAAAGGATGAAAATCTGAATTCTACAAACTCCTTCCAATCTAGCCTTTTTCCTAAGCTCCTTCCAAAGTGAATGGTCTCCAAATCTAGAGAGTGGGTGAACAACTAAACCCTTCTCCAAGATTTCCCTAAATAGGCCAAACTCCTAAAATCTAGGAGCCAATCAGAAGAGAGGAAGAAACTTCCATTCCCTTCTTCCCACTTGCCTTCCTTCACCATCAATGGAGTTGAATGCAAGTTTGGGAAGAAGAGTGAAGTTAACCAAAACCTCACAACTCTTCAATTTCGACCAACTTGGAAATCTTGACTTTAGGGGAGTCATAAATGAGTTTTAAGGCTCTTAATGGGCTGAAAATGACCCCTAACCCCTAAGGTACCAACCCGGGTAGCTAAAATTGAGTCCAGTTAACCTATGGGAGCCCAAATGGCCCTCGTAAACTCCACCTAAAGTTTACACACGGATTTCAGGTCTTGGTTAACTATCTAGAAACTTCCCAACCCAAGGTAAGTTGATTCTACCCTAAGGTAATCCCTTAGTCAAACCCTTAACCCATCTAATTTCAAATTACTAACCATGCCAACACATATGCTACAATTTTCCAAATTTGGCACATTGAATTTAAAACAATGACATGGCTAATTCACAATTACATTTGCTAAATTAAAAACATGCATGCAAACCACATTCATGAAATAAAAGACATCACAACAAGGTCCACGTTTCTGTTACAAAGAGGACCTTGGAATGCATGGTATAAAAGTTCCAATACTGGATCCCTACATTTAGATCCATGGTCAACTTATCCTGCACACATCAATAGGTCCAATCAACATGATATAAACACAAACTATGTCTGTAAATGAATCAACTAAGCATAACTTCGGTTTCCTAAACCAACTTTTCATCGCAATCATTTTAAACATCATATGTGACATTACCATAACTGAAACTAAATCAAGACATGTAGTATCTCAAGTGTACCCTAATTACATAATTTGGTACTAAACATATAACTTAAGATTCAATAGATCCTCAAATACATAGGTGTCTCAAATATTCAAGTATGTCTGTGGAATAAGTACTAATAACATGAAAATAAAAGCAGTATAAATATGACTGTCTGGTAGGTCTCACAGTTTCATCATATCCTCTATCTTGAGAACTGATAATGTGGGCATTTTCAATATCGGGGAGTGTTCCCTCATCTTCTTTTCTATACTTAGGGCATATGTCCATCTAGCATATACTTTTTCATATAAAATTTTAGGTACATACTTAAAAAATTCAATTGGTACCTTTTTGAATTTTTTCATCATCTGGATGACTGCCTCCTCTATTTTATTCTGGTCCTCAGTTGACATATGTACAAACTGACTCAACTGTGGGTTACTAAGGCCTCCAGTATCTATTATTGATTCTTCTAGCTCATCAATTGATTGTTCTTTATTTATAACTACCTTAAATTTATTTGGATCTTCCTCTTCTTCATCATCAATATCATCATTCCCTCTTATTAATTTTATCCTCTTCTTTGGTGCCTTGGAGGTAAGTTGTGCACCTCTCTTCTTTTGATAGGTCTTAGTGGGAGTAGGCCTTGATATCTTTACAACTCCTTTCTTCAAAGGTGGTGAAGAAGTAGTGGTACATCGAGTTCTAGCTCTTATTTGAACTTCTTCTTTCTTCTTCTTTGGAGTGACCTCAACTAGTGTAGATTGTATATCTTTTTCTAACTTGGTTGCCTCTTCATCATATGCAGTGTCAGCTAGGAGTAACTGACCCTTGGTTGCTACCTCAACCGGAATATCCTCAAATGTATCAACATCATCTACATCATCTCCAAATTATTTTACTAGCTTATTCATCATTTTCCTTGATTTCTTTGTTACTTTACCAATGAAAAGATCCCTTTTTATTATTTGTTTGGCAGCCTCATAGGTTCCAAACCTAGTGGCCTTTGGATCTTTAGGCTCTGCCAATAAAGCCTTGATTGACCTAGATGCTCAGTCAATATCTATCTCCTATCTCATTGGTGCTAACCATTTTGTTCTAGGTTCAACTGCTTTAATTAGTGTATAATCTATGTCAACTAGGAAAAAATTGTCATGCTCACACTCCTCAACCAAGTATCTCGGTGTCCTGCTTCTTTCATTCACTCTATCTTTAAATTGTTCAAAGTACACATCCATTATACTCACAAAATTCTCACCCAAACTTTGTATCAAATCAGTGACTTGAAGGGTAACTGTCTTATTAGTGGTCCAATCAATATTACCAATGGAGGGGAAAAAGTTTTGCACATAGAAGAATATCCAAAGTAGCAATGATCCAAACTTACACGTGTTTGATTTTTCCAACCGAATGGTTTTCATGTTCTCTTCTAATTGCTTTAGCAATAGCTCAACAAGATCCAACTGAAATCCATTCTTCAAAATTTTGTAAGCTATGTCCATAGCTCGACATGGTACACTATTAGGTCTGATTGATTGAAAGATCTTGTACTCGATAACATATTCACCGAACCTGGTCTTGGGATCAACAATAGTGTTTACTTTCAATCCTCTACCATCCTATTATGCTCCAATAGATTACTCTAACTCGATTCTCAGTGAACTCCTTAGTGCTTTCACCTTTTTGGTCATTGGATAACTGGTTATTGCATGAATGATATCCCTGGTGATCTTCATAGGTTCATCTCACCATAGTTTTCCATCATGCACATGACTTAGAACAATCCTGATCCAATCATTCTTGAAAACTTTTGGGAAATGTAGGGCATTTATCAAACCCTTTACTCTCAAATGTTCATGATCATTCTTTAGTTTCCCATGAACACTTAGCTCCTAAAATGTGGAAATGAGCTCAAAATCACCAATTTTACAGTGTATGTAAGCACGTATGTCCTCAACTAGTAAAACCCTAGGCGGTATGCTTGAGAAAGCTCTAGTTTTGTCAATATGTGAAGCAACTTCGGGATGAAGTTTGTACTTCAGCTCATTACAAGTTGTAGACATGATTAGTTTAACATCCTCCTCAGTTATAGTCTTAGATTTGTTGACCTTTGATGCAAACACCATTGTTCTTTAATTTAGGGCTTAGGGGAATAGCAATGAAATAGCTCGGAGATGATAGAACTTACTTGTAACTGTGATAAATATGCTCGAAAACCTTCAACTCTTTGATCAATTTCTCTGGAAATCCTTCACTCAAATTCACTCTTGAAATCTCTCAACTCTTTGTGTTCGCAATTTGAAAAGTAAACTAATTCCATTGTGTATTTACAATAATTTTCAACTTCCCACTTAAACTTTTTGCAATAAATGCTTGACCTAACATGGCTCGATAAGAATAGTCACACTCGGTGTATACTTCAAAATGTCTAAAGTTCAGTTAACACATAAGATATTACTCAGTTTATACCATGACTCAGTTAACCTTGCTGATAGTTACTGACTAGTAACTTCTTACACAGTCTAGTTTATACTGATTGTATACATTGAAAGCTCAAAACATCTATAACCATAGTGCATCTTATTTCATGTAGATTTGGTATGTGAACACTAGGTATAAGGAATTTTATGTAAGATACAACCAATTAAAATTTGCAGTTCCATACATACCTTTTTAACTTAGGTGGAAGTGGTGATGTTACCCAATCCAATGGACGAGGTGTCACTGACTGCATTTCTTGACTCAACATTATTAGTTGATTCTTTTCTCCACATAGTGTTTCTTATCCTCATGATATCCTTGATTGTATTGTCATTCTCATAAGTTTTTTCTTCTAGTGCTTGGTCTCTGCAATCTTTACTGAAGTGACTAACCTTGTGACAATGTAAACATGTCATACCAGTGTTTTTCCAGTTACAAGATCTACTTCTCCAGTTCTTCCAGCTCGTGCAATTATCTGCAATATGTCCATACCTTCCATATGTTGTGCAATTAACCCATGTGTTATAATCCCAAGTATAAGCATTACCTTGTCTTCTCAGTTGATAGGTTTTGTTCTATCCTTTCGGTGTCTAGACTTGCTTGATCTTAGTCCTACATTCTTGTCCAATGTGTCCATGCATGTTGTAAGTGGAACAATGTTTCTCCATGTAGGTTTTGTTAGGAGTCCTATTCAACTTAAATCTACACTCATGTGCCTAATGTCCAAACTTGTTACAACTATAGCAATAACCATTAAACTTAGGAGTGGATTTAGGAATACCTTTAGCTTTTCTCCAGAAGACATTAGATGTGTGGCCCGGTTTACCACAATGATAACATGATAGTTTCTTTGGTCTTTGATTTTTTAGACATTCGTTTGTCCAACTTGTCTTGATGATTCCCCTTTTTTAGTGTAGCCTAATCTAGTAGTACTTCCAAGTCCTCTTTGACTGATTATAAATTCATCAATTTTCTTATAACTATCTTCAACTTTCCTCATCATTTCATTGTGTTGTTTTTGCATCTTGACTTCATTTTTTAATATGTCATTTTCTTCTCTAAGCTCACCAATGACTTCTAGTTTCCTTTTTAGCTCACTGTTACTCAGTTAACTTCCTGACTTATAACAACCATCTGATTAGAAATTTGAAAGTGATGCTCAGTAAGTCTCAGTATCTCAGATTCCTTCTCTTATAGTTTCTTAGTCATCTATCTTCTGTCTTCAACAGCCAAGTTTCTCTCTTGTTAGGCTTGCCTAGCATTGTTCATGACATCAATCATTCTCACCATTTGTATTTCTTGTCCAATCTGCAAAGCTTTAACTTATTCAGTAAGATGTAGATTCTTCTCAGATAAATTAGAAATTTCTCCTTTAGATATGTCAGATACATTGCCTGATCCAAATCTGGAATTCTCAAATGGGTCATCAATATCATCTCCATGATAATGAGTCTCACTATACTAAATAGCCATATCGTTTCTCTAAATCAGTAATTTCTTCAGTACATCTTTGGCTTGCTTGTATTGTTCAATGAAGATCTACATCTGAATCTTTTGATTCTCAATAGTCTTGCCCAACCTATATCTCTCCATCTTGATATCTTTCCTCTTCAGTGATTAAACTTCCAAATAAGAGATCTAGCTCTAATACCAATTGTTGGGATAGGAAAGATATAGTACTGAGAGGGGAGGGGTGAATCAGTACTGTAACACCCAAAAAATGGGCTATAGGTTCATTAACCTCTTACATCCTCAAAATGAATGAAATCGACATCAAATTCCTAACCTAAGGCACATCTGCACATCACTTCATCGAAACCCTGATTTATTATCTTAATTCTGCATCAAGGAATATTCCTTGAAATATTCCTTATTTATCCTAATTATCTTTGATTTAATAATTATTTGGCGATAAATCATATTTATCCTAAAGTTTGATTAATTGAATATTCTAAATACTTAATTAATCAGATTTAATTTTGCCACTTAATTATTCAATTAAATTTAATTATAGTTATTCCTAAATTGTATTATTTAATTTTAACAATAAATCAAAAATCTCATGACTAATTGATTAAATTCTTATTTAATTAATTAATGTCAGTTGATAATATTTAATGATATAGTTTTTGAATAAAAGTTTGATTTAATAATTGATTAACTCATAAATCAATTGTTTTAATTCAAAAATCAGTTAAGTTGAAGCTAAATCACTTTATTTATTTAATTAATTCATAATTATCTATGCACATTTGAAGGAGCGGTTAAACTTTAAATCAGAAAATCAATTCAAGTTGTTATCTTTTTGAAACTCAACATCTATTTTGAGTTGAAATCTGATCTATACTTCTGATTTAAGTTAAAAAGCTATTTTTGCATGATTTTGCATAATTTTGTGAGTTTATTAATTTTGATTTCTTTTTAGCTCAAAAATCAACCTGATTTTATCAAGAGTGATTTTGGTTTTTCTCAATGCATCCTCAAGCCTTGGATTTCTATAAAAACAAGGCTCAGGTCTTCATAACACATCTCTCGAATTTGCACAATTACTCTGGTGAAATTGCACACAAAGAATCAAGCTTTTGCGACAGGTGACTTTGTGAGATCAATTCATAGTTTTTCATAGCTTTGCATAATTATTCATATCAATTCCTATCATTCTTAGATAAAATATACATATCATTTCATTCCATTCTAGCTTAGATTCATATCCAGTTTTTCATCTTATTGCATAGAAAATACAAAAATATAGATTAATCTGCATTCATTCTACATTCATATTTTTGCATTCAAATCCTTTGTTTAGGTGTTGCATCATCATTGATCTTGGTATAATCTAAGAATACCATACTCACACCTACTAGAAGGCATTAAATCATCTGGTTAGCTTAGTTTCATTTATTTGCAAATTTCAATTTTGTTAACCTCTAATGTTTTACTGAAGTGTTTTGTCTCTAGCTAGGTACAATTTTCACACACACATTTATGGTGCCCATCGTGGGGCCCTAAAATAGGTTTCCATTTCTATTCTAATATTTTCTATCAATTTTCTATCATTTTCTAGCCAAAACTATGATTTTTATTTTCTATCCATACATTTTTCGTACAAGTTTTGTCAGAAATTCATGCCCGGACCCCCTGACTATCGTACAATAGTTGATATTTTTGAGACTCATACCAAAACTTACACATTCTCATTTGGGAGCTACTCTATCATGTGGGCAGACACCCACTGTCGTACGAGTTTCTAGATTGTCATATAGGAGGTAACTAGTTGTCGTACAAGTTTTACCATCAAAATTCAATTGTCGTTTCAAATTTTCAGGCATTTTTCCAGATTTGATTTTTGGATTTGGACTAACAGCTAACCCTACCAATTGAGATCTTTTGTTTCTGATTGGTATTTGCTGATTCTGATTGGAAAAGTGCAACAAAATTGCTAAAACAGGTAAAATCTACTAAGCACATTGCAAGGAACTCAGGTATTCTGTTCAATCTGATAACACTTCAATTTTGGATATAAAACAAATTCTCACGTGTCAAGCTTGTGTGCTTTTTCAGCTTTCATAATTCACACTTCATTTTTGGGCTATAAAATGAACATAGATTTTCTTATTAAATATCTATTACACATAGTAAATAGGCCCTATGAACACTATTTGCAGATGATCTAGAGAGAGTGGGCTTCATTCGCTTGTTTATGCATGTGAAGCTCTTCTTGACGATAGATCCCCTTGTAGGTAGGGAGGATACTGTGATTGTCTCATGTTCTACTTGGTTTGGTCCTTAGCTTTTGATTGATACATTCTCTCTCTGAAGAGATCAATAGACATAGTTGTTGACATCACAAATCTTGGTGAGATAATTTCAATCTTAGCATGTTGGATTAATTTGTCTGTTGTGTTTGGGTAAAAGTGATAAGGCTAGAAGATTATGCTCTACTCCCTTTTTAGATAGTATTAGAAACTCAAATCCTTGGATCTGGACCAAGTCCCCATGTGGTATCTTTTTTGAGTCACCTTTAGAGAGGGTTAGCCATAGTGGACATTCCCTTTATTGGGTCAACCACATGGATGGAACCTCAACCGATAATAGCCATTTTCATTGTGGTAGCAACAGCCGCTATATAAATGTCTTTGTGGAAGAAATCTTCACAAGTGTGGTCTCTTGTTGGGCTGTCAGATCTCCCTAGCAGCTCTTGATTGATTAAATTCATAGATTATGTCAAAACCCCAGTGTGCCTAGATTGGAGTTTTCCCTCTTGAGAACAAAAGATTTGCAGAGTCAGACCATTACTATGAACCCTAGTGAGGCCAAATTTTTCATTTTCTAGGACTATGTGCATTATTGAAAAACTTTTGAGAACATACACAAGTAGAATTCCTAGGAATTAGCAAAATAAATCACTTGGTTGTTCATGCGCAGGGTTGCTTTGTCCCCTGTTCCTTATTTTTAGATGTTCTTGAAATCACTTGCTTGTTGTTCTATGTGCTTGTTTATCTACTTGGTTATTGAAAATGAATAATCCTGAAATGAACTTCAAATCTGGATAGAAAACCTTGCAAACAAACTGATTCTGAAAACTGAGAAATTGTAAATCTGATGCAAAATTACTTTCTAGAGTCAAAAGTCATCCCAAAGGATCAAAAATTTGTACGAGTTTTTCCCCTTTGTCGTATCAGAACCCCTGGATTGTCATATGAGATCTTGTATATTGTCATACGAGTTTTATCATAAATCACAAGCAAAAATCAAAAACCTACTATCAACTATCATACAAGCATTTCAATTGTCATACGAGTCTTGTTAATTATTGTATCAGAGCCTACCCAGACTCATACAAGCCTGGAGAAAGTCGTATGAGAAATTTTGAAAAATTGCCAAAAACTTGCCAAAATTGCTAGGAATCCAATTTTTACAGCCTATTTCCAGATTCTGTCAAAAAAATCATTATGTCAAGAATAGAGTAGTAACTAGAAAGAATCCAATCATTTTCCTAAAGTGGTCTCTTGAGTCTGATCTAGCCTTTTGATCTATCGATTTGAGTCTTTTTCATCTTGTGTCAGAACCTTGTCAAAATTATCTTCAGTTCAATCTTCACACAAAAATGGCTAAGTGTTGCGAGCTCATGTCTGCCATCTTTTGGGTGTCTACCCATACTATTAGGGTACAGTATCCTTCATTTACATCTAATCTAATCTTCAAATCAACTCAATCTTGACAAGGTTGCATCATTTGATCTTCTTGAATCAATTCATTCTTCAGTCATCTTCATCTTTCTCTTTTGCTTCACCCAAGGTTAATGGTGGAAACTAGAGCTTCATCATAGAAAAAACAAGGAGAAAAACCTAGATTCTCTTTAGCCGCATCTTCTATGATTGCCGAGACATTTCATCAACCTTTCAACACAACTAAATTTGCAAAAGACACTCTTGGAAATATTTACTTGATAGGTGGTTATGTCACTCCTCCTACATCAATCCATGTAGGTCATCAAGTAACTCCCCATGCATCAATCCACGTAGGTCATCAAGAAACTCCTCATCAATCAATCCCTGGTAGTTCTGTTAACAACACTATGTCTCAAGGAGGAGGCGCAAACCAAGGTTCCCAAGGACATCAATCACAACATGGTGTAGATCAAGAACCCACACCTACTGAAATTTCTCAATATCAAAATGATGATAACTTCAAGAAAATGATGAGGCATTTCTTGAAAGAAGAAAAGGAGATATACTTCCTAGAGTTAGGTCGCCAAGGAGCTAAACTTCCTCCAAACTTTAATGTTGAAGATATCATCACACATGAGGAAGAAACTCCTATCACAATTATGATGAAATAGATGCATGCCATGCAAGTCAAGATCAATAAACTAGATAAAGAAAATGAACCTAAGGAGTTCTCCATGGAGGCTCTATGCCCTTTTCCATTTGATAAAGACTTGTACATGCCACCATTCCCAAAAAGAGTGGAGATGCCTAAGTATGACAAATATGATGGAAAATCTAATCCTCAAGATCACATCAGAGAATTTTGTACTCAATCTATGGAGTTCATGCATGAACCAACCTACCTAATGCTTCTTTTCCCTCAATCTCTAGGAGGATCAACTATTCATTGGTTCACAAAAATGCCTCCAAAAATCAAAAATTTTGAGGAGTTGATCAAGCTATTCTATCAACAATACTCCTACAACATCTAGCATCTAGTCACTATGATTGACATTTGCAATCTGAAACAAAACTCAAGAGAACCATTCTTGACTTTTCTCGAACGATGGAGGAAATTTTTTTCTCTATATACTAGACCTATTCTAGAAATTGAGAAGTTGGAAATTTTCATCAACAATCTTGTTCTAGAAATCAACTACCATTTGCAAATGCAAAATCATACATGCTTTGATAAAATTGTAGAAAATGAAATAAAAATTGAAAAAGTACTTGTACAAAAAGGAGACATATCAATTCAAAAGGACAAGTATGAATCTAGATCTAGTTCTAAAGACAAAGGAAAAAACTAGAACAAGAATAAAGGCATCGTCATAGATGGCATTGTTGATAATATATGTGCCCCATCTAAGGCACCTGCTTTCAATCTCACTGTTGGCACCCAAGCTATCAAAGCCTCAGAGGAAAAAAAAAAGAATCGAACAAGAAACCATCTGACTATAAACCTTGGGCTACATATCCTAAATGCAAGTTTACTCCTCTTGGAGAGTCCTTGGAATCTGCCATGAAAACTCTGTTGGCCAACAACATCATCACCTTGCCTAAGATAAAGGTATTTGATCTTGAACCCAAACCAAAATGGTGGAGAGAGAACAATTTTTGTGACTTCCATCACAATAAGGGTCATAAAACCAATAACTACATACACTTGAAACACATCATACAAGACAAAATTGATAATGGAGAAATCATAATTGACAATCATAAAAGCAATAATGATCATACAATGTTCATAGAACCATTTCTAAAACATGGTCAAGGAGATTCATCTTCTCAACCTAATGTGGGTGCTAAGGTCAATTATGCTTACTCTGGAAATAATGCTATCATAAATATGGTTGAACCATGCCTATCTAAGCATTGCAATGTCATCACAATTGTAAGAAAAGATAGACATAATCAATCAGCAAATGCAGTTACTCGATCACAAGCTCAGGCGCATCTACAAGAACAACATTTTGATTCATCAAATGTCCCTAAGATGCCTTTCAATCTTTCATATACTTCTAAATAGAAGGCTACCTCTAAATCATCAAATCCTAAAGACACGAGGCCAACATAATATAGTATTGTCCAACAACTCCAACACACCAATGCAAAAATCTCCATGTTTGAATTGCTTCAGATATCTCCAGCTCATAGAGCCATTCTAGACAAAGCTCTTCTTGGATCCAATGTTCCTGACAACCTTGATTTAGACAAATTCTAGACTATGGTTGGTCATTTGACGTCTCCTCAGTATATCTCATTTTTAGAGGAAGATGATAACTCCATGAGTCATCTGCATAACCAGCCCTTCCACATTGAAGTCTTAATCCAAAACCATCATGTTAAACACGTGTTGATAGATGGAGGCACTATTCTCAACATTTTTTCTTACAATTTGATCACGCAACTGGGATTATCTAAATTTTCCATGGATCCTAAAAAGAAGATAACTATGAAGGCATATGATGAACAAGAAAGATCTTCCAAAGAAATAATTGTACCACCAATCAAAATAGGGCTAGTTATCAGAGATATCACATGTCAAGTTCTTGATCTACCTTTTGCCTATAAAATTCTTCTAGGGAGACCCTGGATGCATGAAATGTGAGCTATTCCTTCCACATACCATCAATGTGTGAAATTTCCTTATGAAGGAGTAGAGGTAACAATTCCAGCTGACATATCTACAACTTGAAATGCATTGAAAGAAAGTGCTGACAAACTTGTTCCTAATAAAAGAGAATCTTCCACTAAGTAGCTAGACATTGCATCAACATCTAAGATAGAAGAAATTGTTAAAGAGGTCAAAATCAAAGACAATGGCATGGAAGAATATACTATGGAACCAGTCCTATCTCTGACATCTCTCCCCATCTCACCTAAATCTTATAGACATTCTTCAAAACAGTCAAAACTAGAATCTAAGGAATCTCTTACTACCTATAAAGGGAATTTTGTTGTAGAAAAAGTGTCTAAACAAGATTTTGAAGAGGATGAAGTTGTGCTTGCATGGCTATACAAGGATGAACCTCAATCTAAAATTGTTCATGCATGTGACACTAAAACACTAAAAATTCCTTCCAAGTCATATGGACTAGGAGATAAATTAATCACAAAAATAGTATATACTAGAAAAGGACCTCTAGGACTACAAGGAAAAGGTCTTCTATCACCTCTTGATCATCATGGCCAAACAAAAACAAATACAACAGGTCTAGGGTATCAGAAGAAGCCTTTCTATCTTAGCAAAAACTCTCCACATGTCTTAGAATAGATTGAACCATCAGACGCAACTCAACTAAAGGAAGAAACACAACATTCTAATAGGGATGATTCAGACACTACTGATGAGCTCATTCCTTATGAGCATTTTCCTAAAGAAATATTGGACCTCCTTAAAGATGAAGAAAACCCAATAAAAAGGATCAACATAGTAGAAACACAAGAACATACTATGGAACAAAAGATAGTTGCACCACAAGAACCAACTAATCTTGAGGAAAACCAAATAGACAAGGAGGAAGGTGGTAGCTATTCTGAAACAAATTCCCATGAGTATGAATTCAAATCAAACTCTGAGGGTAACCCTTCTTGGGGTATTCACCCTAACTTTACACATATTCTTGATTTTCTGAGGGGCCTAGATGAAGAATCAAATGAGTATGAGTGGGGAGTCATTCCAGAAGAAGATGAGCTTATCATAGAGAAACATGTTGATGTTATTCACCAATATGCACCTAAACCCAATGTAAGTCTAGAGAAAAATGATGAACTTAACAAGTCTGATTCACCGATGGCTGAAGTGGACTCCCATTATGACATTGAGCCTATTCATGAATTGAATGTTTTGAGTTGTAATATCACCTTCAAACTCAAGAGTTGGGTTAGGACCAATGATGATAGATCCATATTCGTAAATACTATTTCCCCATCCTTCCCCACTTTGACTATCCAACATCCCGAACATCTTGACCAAACCTCCATAAATCCGAGCCAAGGTATCTATCCTTTTCCAAATGACTATGCCCTTGCTTGCTACCTCAATGCAGTCGAGCCTATGATGAATTCCATCAGTGAACTGAGCATTAGCATGATGGATTCAGACGTCAAGTATCTTAGTCAAAAGAATAAGAGTAAAAATAAAAAGAAAAGGAGTTCTGAGGGTGAAAACCGCTTTGTGGCATCCTCAAAACCTACAAAAGTAAAAATAAAAGAGGTATCCAAAGGTGAAAACCTCTCTCAGATGCCTAAGGATGAGATATTTGATGTCCTTCCAAGTCATTTACCTGACAGATCTATAGTACTAATTGAGCCCACTCAATCTATCAACTTGGGAACAATAGAGGAACCACAGTTGATTCATGTAGCACAATCCTTATTAGAAGAAGAAAAGAAAACATTCACTACATTCCTAACAGAAAACAAGATCAACTTTTCATGGAAATATTTAGATATGCCAAGGTTGGATCCTGATCTTATAATGCACCATTTATCTATAGCTCCAGGAGTCAAACCTGTTAAGCAAAAATTGAGAAAGATGCATCCACATGTTGCACTCTTGGTCAAAGCTAAATTGGAGAAACTACTAAAAGTTGAATTCATCTACGTTATTGATTATGCAGAATGGATCTCTAACATAGTTCCTATATCAAAACCAAACAAATCTATAAGATTATGCATAGATTTTAGAGATGTAAACAAGACATGCCCTAAGGATGATTTTCCATTACCAAATATCGATATGATTGTGGACATGACTGCAGGCTTTGAGATGTATTCTTTAATGGATGGTTTTTCTAGATACAACCAAATAAAAATTGCTCCAGAAGATCAAGAGAAAACTACTTTCACATGTGTGTGGGGTACCTTATGTTGGAATGTAATTCCATTTGGGCTTAAGAATGTTGGTGCTACATATCAAAGAGCTATGACTTCTATCTTTCATGACATGATGCATCGAACTATGGAGGATTATGTTGATGATACTTTGGAAAAATCTATGATAAGATCTGAACATCTTAATGATTTAAGAAAAATACTAGATCGAATGGAGAAGTTTAGTCTCAGACTGAACCCTAAGAAGTGTGATTTTTGTGTCACTTCTGGAAAGCTCTTAGGTTGCATTGTTTCAAAGAAAGGAATTGAACTAGATCTAGTTAAGGTTAAGGCTATCAAGGAGATGCAACCTCCCAAGGATATCAGTCAAATGATAACATTACAAGGCAGAGTATAATCTATTAGACACTTCATATCTTAGCTAGTAGACATATGACAACCTTTCATGAAAACATTATATAAAGGCGTGACTTTTGCATGGAATGAGGAATGTGAAAAGAGCTTTAATCATATCAAGAAATATCTATCAAATCCTCCTATTTTGATGCCTCCTATACAAGGGAATCGATTGATCTTGTATGTCTCTGCTACAAATACATCACTGGGGGCGCTACTAGCATAGCATGATGAGAACAAGAAGGAAAGAGCTATATACTATATCAGTATAACATTGGTAGCATATGAGAAGAACTATTCAATGATTGAGAAAGCTTGTCTAGCTACGATCTTTGCATCATAGAAACTGAGACACTACATGTTAGCTCATACCATACATTTTTTAGCTAAGATTGATCCACTAAAGTACCTACTAAGAAAAGCTACCCTCATGGGTAGACTAGCTAAATGGGTGATGCTATTAAGTAATTTCACATTAAATATGTTGAAAGAAAAGCTATCAAAGGCCAAGTTATTTCTGATCAGTTGGCTGATGCACCATTTTTTGATGATATACCAATGCAAATAGAATTCCCAGATTCCTCTATCATGAATCTTTCTTCTAGGGCATGGAAGTTATTCTTTGACAGCTCCTATACACAGAATGGATCTAGAGCAGGCATATTGTTCATCACCCCTCAAGGATACTCAATCCCTAAAGCATTCAAAATAAAGTTTCCTTGCACAAACAATATTTTTGAAAATGAAGCCCCTCTTAATGGCATGAAAATAGCAATTGAATGGAGGATAACAGAGCTACACATTCATGGAGACTCACAACTTGTAATACACCAAGTCAATGATGTGTATCAAATGAAAGATGGAAAGTTGATCCCATACAAGAGAATGGTAGATGATCTAAAGAAATATTTCATATCTATCACCTTTGAAAAAATTCCTAGAATAGAGAATAAATTTTCTGATGCTACAGAAACTCTTTCTACTTTATTACAATAGCCCGAACATGAGCTATGCTACAAGTTCTTGGTGGAAGCACTATCTTATCCTGCATATGATTCCCCTAAAACCCACATGATCTGCACTATTGTTGGTCATGATTCATCCTGATACAAAAACCTTCTCCTATCTCCACGACCAAATCATTCCTGATACCTTCAATCGCCATGAGAAATGATACCTTATCCACAATGCATCCCAGTATGTCATTATTGGTAATGATCTGTACAAATGAGGTCTAGATGGTACACTCCTTAGATGTTTAGAATGGGAAGAGTCTCAACGTGCATTAGAGGAAGTCCATGATGGTATTTGTGGATCACATTTCAATAGTTTAACACTAGCTTGAACACTTATTAGGGCTGGGTACTATTGGCCTGAAATGGAAAAAGAGGCTATCAAGTTTGCAAAGAATTGTCAAAAGTGTCAAGTACATGGTAACTTAATTCATGCACTAGGGAGAGGTCTAATTCCCTTTACTACACAATGGCCTTTTCACCAATGGGAATTTGATCTTATAGGAGCCATACATCCTCATTCTTCTAATGGGCATACCCATATTATTACAGCTACAGACTATTTCAAAAAATGGGTAGAAGCAATCCCTTTGACTTAAGCAACTAGCAAGCAAATATCAATGTTCATCCTGAACTACATCATATGTCGGTATGGTATTCCAAATTCTATAATCATAGATAATGGTGGGAAATTCAAGAATAGAGACTTAGATGATCTATGTGCCAAATTCAATATTATACAACATTGGTCATAAATCTTCTATCCTCAAGGGAATGGACAAGCAGAGGCTTCAAACAAGAATCTATTGAAAATCTTACATTGCACAGTTAATAAAATAGGAAGAGACTGGCATCTCATGATCAATCCAGCTCTCTGGGCCTATAGAACAAGTATCAGAATGCCCACTAGGGCTACACCATTCACTTAAGTTTATGGGTCTGAAGTAGTATTGCCTATTGAGGTTGAAATCCCATCACTAAGAATCAGAATGCATGGTCTAGTAACTAATGATGACTACAGAGTGTCTAGGTTGTAAGAACTTGAACTACTAGATGAGTGCAGATAAGAAACATATGATCATCTTAGAGTGTATCAGAAAAGAATATCTAAAGGCTACAACAAGAAAGTCAAACACAGAGAATTTCAGGTTGGTGATCTAATCTTGAGAGAAAATCGTAAAAATCAATCACATTGAGAATGCAAGGGGAAGTTTGAACCCAACTGGCTGGGTCCCTTTGTAATCACTACTAATTTTTGCTCTGGATCCTATCAACTCTCAATGATTGAAGGAGAATGGCTCCAAGAACCAATCAACATTCTCCATCTGAAGAAATTCTACACCTAAGGCATTCAGTCTTTACAAAATGTCCTAAAAAAATCATAAAAATCAGAAAAGCCCTGAAAAAATATCATCCTGGTGAAAACCTAGCAATAGGTGCCTTGAAGTATCACAAAAAAAATTGACAAAATATCAAAAGTACAAAAAAATTGAAAAAATGAAAAATACAAAAAAATGAGAAAAAAAAAGTGCCTTGGTGAAAACCTAGAAACAGGTGCCTTGGTAGCAAAAATAGAATCTCTACCAAGATGGTGAAAGCCCAGCAAATGGGTGCCACTTGTTCAAAATGCTCCATCTATTAGCAAAATCTTGGTCTTTTCCTAACTTTTAGTATTGCTTTAGTTTGTACATACGTCCTAGTTTGTTTCCGAATTCCTGTTTCCAATAAAATCAGTTTGTGCACCAATCAGCTCAAACATCTGTATCCTATCAATGTTTCAAACTTGGGGGAAATCAATGTCATATCCTATGGTCCTCTATATCTGAGACATGTCATATCCAGTCAAAGTCCTTTGAAGCTACATCCGGGTTAGTCAGTCAGTTTTCTCTCCAGAAAGGATTTTGCATCTACAACAATGCAATCAAACATCAAAACATAAATTTAAAATGATCTATGCTTGAATTGCTTTTATCTCCTTGTATGCTTACTGATTCGCATTGAGATTTTTTCCTATTGTGTCCCTTTGAGCTCTTTGATGATGTCCTTTATAGGATTTAGAGAGTAATGATTGCGGGCATTATCTTTTCTTTATTTTTTGCTTTGAGTGAAAATCTAACAACTTTGGAAAATATGGATTGAAATGGTGTCCGTCTCTAAGAGCCTTCATCTCATATTGGATGGCCATGAGTACCTCAACCATTGATACTCATAAAATTCAAGGAAGTTTGATCTAACTATTGTCTTTTTGAGTGAATTCTTACTCCTACTGTGAAACGTGATCTTGCCTAAGGATGTGAATGATAAAGGGTCACTACGGATAATTCACATTGGATTTAGAATGATCTCTTGACTACTTGATGTTTTTGCAACCGCAAGGCATATTCAGGTCATCATGATGTCTATATTCTGATGCTTATACAAATTGCTATATCAAAATGGACATGATATTTAGGTCATCTTGGCATTTGTGCCTTGGTGCTTATATCTAATCTGACATTCTGAAAACAAAATCAATATTCATATGTCCATGGTTGTCTAACCAGTGGGCATTGTATTGATTCTTGCGCATACAAATCAATATTCATATGTTCATAGTTTCCTATCTAGTGGGCATTTTATTGATTTATTCGGTTACCTAAAAATTCAATGATGAAAATGACCGACACGTGATCAATGACTAGGTTCTAGGTCTTAGGTTTGCATGTCATTTTTGCACTTCTCATGATTGCATGATCTCATAATTGCTGAATAAACTTGAAAGCTTAAATAATTCTTCAAAACTATGCTTAAACTTGACACAAAGAGTTGAATCTCACACAAAGGTTTCTTCACAAAACCGCAAGCAATCACCATCCTGGGTTAGACATCCTTTTTGACAAATGACTGAGTACTTGTCTTCATCAATACCTACAAAACATATCATGTGTATCATTGCATTTACTTTGCATATCATAAATCATCCCATCTATTATATTTCATTACATACATGTGCATTTACCATTGCATAGCATAATCAAAATCATACATTGACATACATCTTTCATCTATCAACTACATTTGCATAAATCCATACATTTGAAAGAGATCATTGCATTTCATATTACATACATTCTACACTACCCATAGCATTTACATCACATGAAATCATCATAACTCAAATCGACAAGTACAAATGAAGTCATAACCAAATCTCGATCTCATATATATCATATAACTTGAACTAGTCAAGGGTGCACTAATGGCACAAGGTAAAAAAGAATGAGCTCATGTGAGCTATCAAGAGTCAGATCAATGTATATGAACAAAATGACAAAAATAGAATATCAACATAGATCAGCTATTTGTCTGATCCTCTACATCTAGTGGAGGTGGTGGCGGTGTATCTGGCACTGCCTCAGCTCATGGTGCTCTGGCTCCCTCTGAAACAATCATATATTGTGAATATGTTGGAACCCTCTTAGTAGCTAGAACAATAGAATAGTATGCTAATACATAGTAAGAGGACCATGTAGTCTGATGTGTCACCTCTACCTACAATCTCCTAACCTCAGCCTCTCACAACAAAATCTTCCTCTCTAACTCCTTTCGCTATATCTTGCAGGTGGCACTCTATAATTTGAGGTCTTTGACCTATATCCTAAGCCATCTAATGGTCTCTTGGGAAGTCTTTGCTAACCCAAGATCTCCCTCTGCAGGCATATCTATGTCCCCACTTGGCTGATCAATAACCTCTGCCCTGCATGCCTTACGACATCTCACCTCAGCTCAAAGATCAAAATTTACATCACCTTGTGTAGGATTAGGACCAACACCTACATCCTGTTGTGCTCCAAGCACCTCATCAACACTACCTATACTACCTAAGGTGCCACCCTCTCCTCTAGTGAATCTCCTCTATGCATCTATAGGCCTACCTACTGTAGAACTAGTAGGACGAGGTGGTCTCATCTGACCACATGGTCTTTATGGTTTCACAACTACTCTCGACCTCGGAGGTGTAGGCTGGGGCATAGGAATCTGAACATCAGGCCATCTTTGACCTTGGCCCATTGGTGCACCTGTAATATCCATGGCCTCCTCCATACTAGGAATCAACTCTGTCAAATCATAAAAGTGGTACATAGGATGCTCCACCAACCAAGAAATGAATTCATCTATAACTCTAGCATCTGCAACATCTGGTAGGTAATCCTAGTCTCTAGCAACATATCCACTATACTCCTATGTACAAAGAGCATAAGACAACCATGTTGTCCATCCTAAGCCAATCTCTTGGACTATTCGTGCATATGTGGCATAATCCTGAGAGGCATCCTAAATGATACCATACTACCACCACACTCTAGTAATGATAAATCTCTCAAGCACAATGGAAGATCTCCCTATCAGCACTCACCTCTGGAAGAAGTAGCTAAACTATGTCTATGTAGTATGCCAGGCCTCTATCTATAAATATGGACGTGAGATCACATAAGTCATATCATCCAAGACTCACCTCCAATACTCAGTGTTCCCCATGTGCACCTATGTGACATATCTAGAATAAATATATATAATGGGCTCATGTGGCTATCTCTATGACTGACATACCAGCCTACATATGGGAATGTGCTCCCAGTCCCAAATCTGAAGCACCAGAGCACCTAAAGAAAATGACTTGCCCTCCTAATACACTATCTCATGCATCTCGGAGAACATATGGGCCATCATACACTGTCCCCAACCCAACTCAGAAGGAGTGGTCATCAAATGAGAAACCATAAGGGCCCAGCTCATCAAAAGACCATTTTGCTGATGGTCAGACATGATAATGCCATCGATCATCCCAACTAATATACACTCTAATATATGGGTCTTCCCATATTGCTAAACTAAGGACTTCCATGATATGGACTGGGTCAGCTGTGTATCATCTCTGAATAATCTCCTAAAATCATGTAAACCAGAGTTCCCCGAACTCACATAGTCAGGGTGAGGACCATGAAATGGAATGTGGAGTATCTGATAGATGTCCTCTGGAGTAACTGTAATCTCTCTGGTAGGGAGGTGGAAGGTCTATGTCTCAGGATGAAAGCGGTCAATAAACGTAGTCAGTAGCCCATGGTTTACCCAAATCTCAAGTAAACAAATAAGGTACTCGAACCCACAAGAAGCTAGGTGCACTCTCATAGGATTTGGAAGCGACACACAGAGTCTCTGAGTAGCCAGATGAGAAATGCACACATGTACATCAGGGTAGACAACCTACACAACACAAAAATAGGGTATCCTATCAGTAACTTGGTTGAAAAATAGGCTAAAAGTATAGAAATTCAAAAGTTGAACACTTCAGAAGGTACATTAAATGCTACAGAATGAGCCTAAGTAGTCAGAAAATCCAAATATTTGACCTAAAAGGGTGAAATAAGCTCACTATTTTCCATATGACAATACAGTCTGGTATCAAAACTCGTATGAGTTTCAGCAGGTTCCCATACGATAATTCATGGTTACACGATAAAGAATATATTGTTGTACGACAATTGAGGGACCTAATGAAATGTCATACGACACTTGGGTCCCTCTCATATGAGTTTCCTAAGGTTCTAGGATGACACTCTATAGAAAATTCAAAAGTTGTACGAGTCCCAGTGGACTGTCGTACGAGTTTCTATGCTAACGAAATTCAAAAAATTAAAAACATACGAAAAAAAATTTAAAATGTTAGAAACATGCAAAAATGGAATCTACAGAGAGGCACTGAGGTCCACTTACCGAGTGTCCATACTACAAAGGTCGCTGGTATCGTTGGCTGTGCTCAAAGCGATGTGAAGAGACTGGAATCTTCATCTTAGCCATTTTTCACTCAGAGGGCTCCACAAAGTTCACAAAAGACAAAAGTGAATAATGAATTGAAAATGACCCTTTTGGCCCTTATATAGGTTTTGACCTAATTTTTTAATGTGCTCTATTTTCCATGAAAATTGCACCCCTGGCTAATTTCAATGTTCTGAACCCATTTTCGGGATCAAAATCAAAATTTGAGATCATTTACCTTTTCAAAATCACAATTTAAAATTTTTGGACCTAAGACGGCTGACTGCTTGCATAATCGACCTTCAATCATCATAGAAATCTAGAATTCAACTTAACCGATTATCTTACATCAAACTATCAAAATTTAAACTTGGTCAACCATGGTCAACTCATGGTCAAACCTAGTCAAAATTGGTCTCTATGACCTCTAAATGATGCAGAACACATTCTTGGACATGTACAACCAATTCTACAATCGATTAGCATGCTTCTAATGATTCAAACACTAGCTTTTCTTGCCAGATTTTGATTTTCATCCTGAAGGGGGCATGGTATTGCATATCAAACTAATTATGTCAATCAAATCTTTCCGTAGTAATCAAGACAACAACCATGTCTAGTTGTTGATTCATCTAAATACCTCGTCGCTTGGGGCACATCACTTGGGGCATATCAGATTCATCAAGATCCATATCAATCTGGTATCCTAATCTATCTTGAAAACTATATTAGCTTTTCGTAACCATCAGTTCATTAGTGTTATTTCCTTGGTTCTTCGTAACTGAAGGGTTCGAATGTGATACCATTTCAATTCCTTTGGACAATCAGGTCACTCACTTCTTTGTAATCATAAGGTTTAGAATTAGGTGTTTTGATACTTTTTCGTAATCACTGGTTCATTGTTGCTATAGTTAAAATCATCTTTGGTCAATCAGGACCTAACATCTTCAAATCTTATAAATCAGTTTCTGTCTCGAAATTGGTTAATCTTTCAAATCAGTTTCAACATCTTTATCAAAAATAGACTAATCTTTGAACCACTGCGCTTCACACAGTAATTCAAAGAGGGGCAAAATGTAATACCTCAAAAATGGGCTATAGGTTCATTAACCTCTTACATCCTCAAAATGAATGAAATCGACATCAAAGTCCTAACCTAAGGCACATCTACACATCAGTTCATCAAAACCCTAATTGATTATCTTAATTCTGCATCAGGGAATATTCCTTATTTATCCTAATTATCTTTGATTTAATAATTATTTGGTGATAAATCATATTTATCCTAAAGTTTGATTAATTGAATATTTTGGATACTTAATTAATCAAATTTAATTCTGCCACTTAATTATTTAATTAAATTTAATTATAGTTATTCCTAAATTATATTATTTAATTTTGACAATAAATCAAAAATCTCATGACTAATTGATTAAATTCTTATTTAATTAATTAATGTCAGTGGTCAATATTTAATGATATAGTTTTTGAATAAAATTTTGATTTAATAATTGATTAACCCATAAATCAATTGTTTTAATTCAAAAATCAGTTAAGTTGAAGATAAATCACTTTATTTATTTAATTAATTCATAATTATCTATGCACATTTGAAGGAGCAGTTAAACTTTAAATCAGAAAATCAATTGAAGTTGTTATCTTTTTGAAACTCAACATCTATTTTGAGTTGAAAGCTGATCTAAACTTCTGATTTAAGTTAAAAAGCTATTTTTGCATGATTTTGCATGATTTTGTGAGTTTACTAATTCTAATTTCTTGTTAACTCAAAAATCAACCTGAGTTTATCAAGAGTGATTTATGGCTTTTCTCAATGCATCCTCAAGCCTTGGATTTCTATAAAAACAAGGCTTAGCTCTTCATAACACATCTCTCAAATTTGCACAATTACTCTTGCGAAATTGCACATGAAGAATCAAGCTTTTGCAACGGGTGACTTTGTGAGATCAATTCATAGTTTTTCATAGCTTTGCATAGTTATTCATATCAATTCCTATCATTCTTAGATAAAATATGTATATCATTTCATTCCATTCTAGCTTAGATTCATATCCATATTTTCATCTTATTGCATAGAAAATACAAAAATATAGATTAATCTGCATTCATTCTACATTCATCTTTTTGCATTCAAATCCTTCGTTTAGGTATTGCATCATCACTGATCACGGTCTAATCTGATAATACCATACTCGAACCTACTAGAAGGTAGTAAATCACCTGGTTAGCTTAGTTTCATTTATTTGCAGATTTTGATTTTGCTAACCTCTAATGTTTTACTGAAGTGTTGTGTCTCCAGCTAGGTACAATTTTCACACACACAAGTACCCTCAATAATCTTTTATCACTTAACAATCTACAATAATAGTGCTTAACTAACCAATTGAGTCCATTTTTTGTAGCATACATTCAAATGACCTATAAATGTAAAGTGCATGTAAATAAAAAAATAAACAATACATGAAATGGTTAACTCATGACTCAAGTATTTGGTTACACATAAACCCTTGTTAGAAGGTAAAAACTATGGTGGGGATGGCACCCACAAATTCTTTACTACTACGGTAAATAAAGTATGTCATTTAAGGCTACAATTGTGATCACTTCTGATGATCTTACCCTGTTAGGAATAACATAAGATCGAATAGATCTACCTTGTTAAAGGATTTTAGAAACACAAATTATGTGTGCACTCGGTTAAGAGATTTACAAAAGATGGTTAAGTCTACTCTATTAAGAGATTTACAAATTGTAACTTTGGTCAAATTGATAACAATAGAATATCTATAAATGACAACTTATGCTTGTCTCAATCAGATCTATGAAATATCAAATAGATATCACCTCAATGTGTAGAATAAAACCTTTTGTCCTACATGGTAGCCTTGTATATTTTTGATAAACTGATAATGTCTCTAAATAACTTCTCTATTATGTAAACCCTTGTCTGATCTCTAATGTCCAGTGTACAGCTACTACTTCATGATCTCCTTATCATGCATGCCTAAAATGACATCTTTTACAAATATGTAGAAAACTACTTTGACCTAATTAGGGTTACATCATCTTAGAAAACCTAATATTAATGATGTACAAAAATAACCTAGATCTAAATGTTACATAGGAATCATCACAAAATTAAATGATTGCATACATATTAAATGTGTCTTGATCTTGGTAAAATGTTTTGTAGATCCGTGTAAACCATTTGCATAGAGATATGTGCCATTACTAATTACTATGTTGTTTCCTGAATATCTTGATAAACACTGCATTCATTGTTCAATGAATAACTGATGCTCAGCATTTAGAATGCTCAATGATTACTGACTCGGTACTCGGTAATAACTGATGCTCAGTAGACATTCTTAGTTAAACCTATATTCTGATAACTTGATGTTCTACCTTTAACTTCTCGGTGTGAAGGCTTTGTAAGTTCAACTGACTGACTTGTTTAACTCGTTAGTCCAACCTTTACCGACTAAATAACTTAGATTACTGACTCATTTGATACTAATGAAATTACTTAATGCTCAAATAGAGATAACAAGCACCCTTGAAATATCTTCTTCTACTACCCCTTCCATGAATCTTTTGATCAAGTTCCTCTTCAATCACAAGTTTATCTTTTCCTTTATCACCAACCAATTTATCATTGAACCTAGGTGTAACCTGTCTTCTTCCTTTAGAGCACACTAATAAACATCTTCAACTA
>BSBK01001913.1:1157500-1207500 GCA_027943335.1 Chamaecyparis obtusa
ATCAATAAACTAAAGGAACAGCTTGAAACTTCAAGAAGTCAGAAACAAGACCTTATGGACAAGATCAAAGAAGACTCAGACAATGATACATCAGATCAAGTAAAGAAGCTAGAGTAGGAAAAAGAGAAAATCAATCTTCTGATGATTAGAGAAGTTCACTATGAAAAGGATGCAAGAAACAAAGTTGAAGAATCACTAAAAGAAGCAAATGAGAAAATAGGACAAATGAAGACTGAACTTGACCATTATAAGGATAAATGGTAGGAATTGGAGAAGTACAATCAGATCATTAAAGGAGAACTTACTCAAGCCAAATTACACACTGAGAAGTTACACATGAGTAGTGATAAAATTGATGAGCAAAGAGAGAGACAGAAACCAAAAGGAGATATGACTGGAGTTAGATTCAATGAAGAAGAATGTTCTAAGCCTAATGAAGAAGAAAATGAAGTGAAGACTGAAGAAAGACCTACTCATGAAGAACCTAAAGAATAGATCAGACCTTTCAGAGGTAGATGCTTTGGATGCAACAAATTTGGACACATGAATAGAGATTGCAGAGGTAAAGGCCCTTTCAAACCCTTTTCTGGTTATTGTTATAATTTTTATGATTATGGACACAAGAAGGCAGAATGTAGAAAACCAGATCAGTCTAGGTATAAATAAGATTATGTCAGAGAAGAGTCAGCATCCAAGATCACATGCCTAAAATGCAATAACTTTGGGCATACTGCAAGGTATTATAAGCTACAAGTAAATCAAGATAGAAGAAGACCTCCTACAAGCTACAAATGCAACAATCTTGGACACAACAAAGTTTTGCAAATACAATGGAGAGGAAAACAAAAGAGGACCAAGAGAACCAAGAGGACCACCTCCTATGGTTATAAGGAATAATGTTGGTGATAGTGGAAAAAGTCTTAATGAGTATATGAACGTGTTTGAGAATCATTTCAAGAAATTATAAAGTACAGAGGATGAAAAGATATGGAAGGTGAAAGAATTCAATAAGGTATTGGTTCAGGGAGAGACAGTAGATGATACTATGTCTTCGCATGATGATTTCTTTGAGACATCGACCGAGAAGGCCGCATGGCCTTAGGGGAGCATTGGATGCAAGCACCAGAATATATCCAGCCCTTGTGTATGTGGACTAAGCTCATGTGAGCTTAGGTATGGTATGTACAGACACTATAGAGTGTATATTTGAGAGCGCAACACTTGGAGATTCATTTTCTATGTTCACAAGATTTGTGTTGACTGGACATCATGCGAAGTTGAGCTACATGTGATTAATGCACTTAATCAACTTGAGAAGGATAAAAAGGCTTGAAACATCTCATTTCTACACCGTTTGATAATCGAAAACTAAGGAGAGAAGAGTTTTGAAGCATTTTCAGTCATCTAGCAGAGAGATTGCATGATTGTGTGAAGCAAAGTTCTAGATTTTACGGTCTTAAAGGTATTTAGACTTATACTCTTTGAGAAGTTATGGATGCACTAGTAATCTTTGATGTAGTGGATAGACATAGGTATAAGTTTAAGAAACACCCATTCAAATCATGTGAGGATGATCCGGAATGAGCATTTTCACAAACCGCTATCGGCATGTTGCATGTAGAGGACATTAGAACATATATACACTATAAGTATGAAATCATAGGATATGTAAACATCTATAGTGAATTGGATGCAATGATAGAAGAAGATGGATCAATGGTAGAAGAGTTTAAGTGCCTAGAGGATCAATATATCATCAAGCTAACCCTACTATCAGAATTCACTGAAATTTAATGGTTTAAGATAATCCTTAGTAGAATCCATGATTATTTCATATGGATTGGAGAACAACCAGTAAAAATATGTGCTCAAATGATTCATGATATAATTGGATTAGACAATGATGGACCCCTTCTAGTAGCAGATAAGAATATAAGAAAACAAGTGGAAACCCTTAGCCATTCTAAGTGGGATAAGAGAGTTATGACAGTTAATGACATCTTTCAGCAAGATGTAAGATTGGTGGAAATGATTTTAGGTTAAAAATTGTTCTATAGCAACAGGCCCAACTCAATATCAGCTGGATTTATCATGATGGCATATAGAATGGTCAAGGAAAACAAGAAATACAACCTTTGTGAAGTTCTTGCACAACTATTTCTAGAGAATGTAAAGGTTATTAAGAAAGATAAGACTAAGGCATTCAGTTTTGGATCATTATTGGTTCGTATGTATATTCATATTATTCAAAAATTACATGGAATTTACCCTAGGGCATGAAAGGATAATTTACCTACTAGAATTCAGATCTCTGAGAGCTACTGAAGATAGGATAAGAATTGGGTAGATGGAGAATTATTTGGTATGACTAAAATTCTACAAAGGTGGATAAAGGAAAGATATAGGATACTTGAAGATCTATTTGAGAAGTATAAGGACACTATCTATTTCATGGTTGAAACTGATTGTGTACATTTTGAGGTAGTAGAACCTAGGAAGAAATGGTGTTACCCTATGGGGTATGAAGTCAATTTTGAGTTTTTAACCATGCAAGTAGAGCATGTAGTGGCAACAGAAATAGACCCTACCGAAGAAAGATGGGCAACTTATAGGGAGAAGTCAGAAAAGGTCAGAGAAGAACAAGAAAAAGTGACAAGGAAAAGAAATATTAGTAAAATTATATAGGATATCACTGCGAAGGTAGGAATCACTAGGGAGAAGCTAAAGAACATAAGATCTAAGATGACAAAAGCATCTTCAAGAATGGCTATTGATGTGCCTACTCCTTCTGGGGAAAAGAAGATAGTTAGTCCTATACCAGACATAATTGACTTATTTCCTACACATGAGAAGACTATAGAAGAAATTGTACCTATGAACATTCCTAGGAGATCTACAAGATCTACCAAGAAAAGAAACCCTAAGTAAAAAGAGGTAGAAGTGGAAATGAAGAAGAAAGAAGAAACAATGATAGAGAAGGTAGAAGTAGAAGTACAAAAGAAGCCACAAACTCTTTGGAAGCTAGACCTTCAGATGTTACAGTAAAGAGTGATAAAATATGGAAATTTGAAAATAGTAAATAGGTATTATGAAAGATATGATTCTGAGAATCAAGCAATCATTGAAGATACTATAATTGAGTATTTATTGGCTTTTAAGAAAAATATATTAGAGATAGAAGAAAGTATCCCTAAGGAACTGTATAGTACATTATATATTAGGAAACAGTTGGCTCATTCCAAAGATGAAAACATTAGGAACAAGGCTATTGAGGACATGTTACATGTTGTCTCAATACAAGAAAGGGAGAGGATAATAAAAGAATTGAAACCCTTGTTGAGGACCAAGGCTAGATTGGTGAAAATCATGGCAAGGAAATATGATGAAGTAATAGAAGACACTCAAAAGGCACTGGATCAAATCCTTATGAGTGATATGTCGAAGAAGACCTCACCTCCCAAGGTCAGCAAGCCTACACCCTTAGGATTGGGAGAAAGTTCCAAGATAGCAGAAGTAAGTGAACAAGCAAGTGAGGCTATTGCAACCAGACTTCTTTGTCTCTGGTGTTCTCATGAACCTTAATACTTCACATGATGTAAATGATCCATTTCTGGACAACTTAGACAGTTTGATGACACTTGAAGTAGAAGGGTAGATAGAGGAAGATAAATTGGAGGATAAATAGGAAGAGAAGATATAGGAGAAGGAAATATAGAAAGAAGAAAGGAAGATAGAAGAGACTAGAGTAGAGAAAGTAGTTGAGGTTAGAATGGAGAAAAATCAAGAATTTGACACCCACTCTACTCTATTGTTGGAAAGTATGGCCAAACTAGTGAGCACAGATGTAGAGAGCATGGAGGATGAGCTCTTGAGGCTATCTTTCATGGCTTTTGCTAAGGCTAAGGAAAGATCAGTACAAAAAGGAGATAAAAGAGTGAAGGTAATAGCTAGGGCAGTAGAGACAATAAATAAATTACTTAATTCACCTATTAATTTTCAAGGTAAGGATGAGGTAGAGCACCTAGGCATGGCATTAGACAACTTTGACAGTCATTGCTGAAGACTACAAAAAATAAGGTAGAGAAGATCTTTTTAGAGAAGAAGTTGAAAGAAGTTTGTCAGTCTATCTCATGGGACTTGAACATTCTTAAGGAAACTACACTTAAGTCTAAGAGATGTGTAGCACAAGGTAGAAAAATATACAATCACTGCATAAACCCTTGTAGACACGTGAAGAACATTGAAGATATCATAGCCAAGGATAGGGCTACCCTTGACAGTTTGATGGATAGTTGTGAAACATCTTCACAAACTATGGTAGAAATAGATAAGAAGACATCCAAGCTTTTGGATAAAATAAGTGTTTTGAATGTGGAGAAAGGGAGAGTGGTAGATAGATTTGGTTTGCTAAAGATTTTAATAACTCCTAAGCTATATATGCTTAAAGCTCATCTCTTAGAGATGGAGAAGATAGAAGGATCTATGTCTATACCCACAGACTTGAAGGTAGCAGAAATAACACCATATGCACTGAATGGACTGATCCATGTTAGTGAGATTTTGATCAAGTCATGGGTAGAGGAAGTGAAGACCTTGGAAGATTCCTTCCAAGATATTCTAAATCTGGTGAGTAAGCACTAAGTCTTTTTGTGCTTAGAATTTTTGAAATTTTGCAAGTACCTTTTCCATTGATGTCAAAGGGAGAGGAAGAGAAGAGAAAAATGAAGATAGGAGAAGAGAAGAGAAAAAGAGAAGAGACGAAGAAGAGAAGAGAAAATAAGAAGAAGAAAAAGAAATTAAAAAAGAAAAAAAATAAATTCCCAAAGGAAAGATCCAAATTGATTAACCACAAGGAAGTGATTAATGCACAAATGAATCAATCGATGGAGAATATGAAGAAAGGAGAAAACCTTATATCACATTATAGAAATTATGTATTGAAATTTTAATTGAATTGAAGACAAATACTAACCTCAAAATATGACAGATCTGGAAATTGTTGTTTTCTGGTGTTTGTATTCTGTTTCAGGGAATTCTGCAACCAAACTTGACCTGGAAACACAAAAATAAAGAAAACCTAGAAACCTTTTGTTTTCTGAGAAAGGTCAACCTTGACCCAAGTAAGGGGTAAGTTCTTACCCTGAGGCACAATCTTACCCCTAAAAGTCAGCCTTGACCTCTACGACTCCTACGGAAATGTTGTTTACGGATCCTGAAAGTTCACCAAAAAGGGTATTTAGATCTGAACTGTAATTCATCATCCCACACCTATACCTGCAAGAAAAAGGGTTTTTTTTGTTGGATGAGGGGTTTGCCTTGGTCAAACCCCATTTTTGGAATAAACCTTGAAATGTAATTGAAATTGCAGCAATAAACAAATTAAATGGAACAATTCGCCTTGGTTATGTTGAAACCCTTGTGGAGGATTTGAATCCTTGAATCCACAAGCATGGATGCTCCAAAAAAATGTAGAATTGTATGTAGGATGTCTCAAATCAATTTCATTAGATCTTCAACACCAATCTTGAATGGATCTTTGAATAGGAAGAAGCTTGAATGAATGTGGATGGAGAAATCTTCAACAAAGGGGCTCCATGGAGATTGAATACTTCAAAGGCTACCAATGGATCTCCTTGATGAATTGGATCTTGAATGCTTGAATGCTTGAATGCTTGAGGATAAATGAATGCTTGAATGTTTTCCTTAACCTTATTTCTTTCTTTATGATTTCTTGATCACTTGATTTCACTTGCTTGAATTCAATGGATGGTGGATGTGAAAATGAGAGAGGAAGGCTTCCTTGTATACAAGTTAGGGCACAAACTTTTAGAGAGGTCAGCATAGGAGAATTAAATTCCAATTTAAGCCTTTACTCTTGGAATTGAACCCAATTTAAATATCATTTAAGATTTTACCATTTTGAAGCCCGAAACAGCCAACCTAGAAGCGGGAAATAGAACTTTTTGAAACCTGACATCCGAAAAATTTTGAGACTTGAAATCTGGACCCAGGTTCAAGGTCAAGGTTGACTCTGACCTAGGTTAGGGTTGAGGTCAACCTTGACCTAGAAGGTCAAGAATCTTAGATCCTCAGGATAAGGTGCCAGAAACGAGCTGGAAAAAGGTGGAGACAGAAGCAGAATGGGGGGAAAAAGCTAGATCCCAGTCAAAGACCCATTCAAGGTGCTTGATATGACCCCAAACCACTTACTCGAAGGGCTAAACTGGTCCTAAATGGAAGTGCTTCCATTTTTTGATGATACAAAAAGAAAAGAAAAAGTTGAAAACAAAAGAAAATAGGAGTTTATGTATATAATAGAAGGAAGTTCTTTTGACACTTAGTCATTTTTCGCTAAGTGTTGTCATTAATGCCAAAGGAGGATATTGTTGGAAAGTGGTGTTTTGGAGCACTAGGGATCACTTAAGGGTTTTCATTTATGGAAAAACTTATGCAAGAGTGATTGCATGCAGAGATTTTTGGTATTGGAGTCATAGTCATGAAAATGACTAAGTATAGAATCAGGATAACAATATGTTGTGTTACAGTTTTGGTTAGTGATGATAATGTATGATGTATTATGGCTTGCAAAGTTAGTAGAAGGAATTTTTGGATATGTAGGACCTTTAGTTAATGTCGCATGTATTTTGGTGATCAGATCAGTGAGATATAGTGTTGTGAAGGTATGCAAAGATAGAGAATCAATGTAAACAGGACACATGAGCAGTCACAAAGATTGAGGAAATATTAGTTGATATGGAAACGTGCTAAGTCAGATAAATGTTGTATATTGCTGAAACTTTGGTAATATATGATTTTTGACTCTATGTTGATTATTTGCATTAGTATTTATTATGTTTTTTGGAGTATTTTGAGAGACAACTAGATGGAAGAACTTGTATAAGTATAGAGTTTTTTGTGGAAGCGATATGTATGAATGTGATGATGATGTGATGATGTGAATCTAAGAAGTAGAAAGCAAATGTGAGATCATTATATGACAGAGCTATAACTGGAACTATCTAAGCAAAGGAAGTGCTTGTATTGTTCATTTTTGGAGAACTCTTTGAAATAGTATTTTGATTGTAAGAGTTGTATGTTCACCACCTTTAACCAGGTGTTTGTTTACCCTAACAGGGTTTTTTATTCCTCTAACAAGGAAATGTACTATGTAATAATCTTCTCCTAACAGGGCTAGATCTCCTAACAGGGATATAATATTTTAGTGCATAGTTGTGGGTACCATCCCCACCAAGGTTTTCCCTTGGCCAGGGTTTCCTCGAGAATAAATCATGGTGTCATTAGTTATGTGTTGAAATTGTAGTAATACTAATTCAACCCCCCCCCCCCTCTCAATATTAGCTAATCCTAACAAGGTAGAAAGACATGTATAAAGAGAGATGTTTGAAAAGGGATAGAAAGAGGGGGAGGGAGAAAAGGTAAAGTGAAGTGATCTAGTTTTACATCTTGGAAGAGAGAGAGAGAGAGAGAGAGAGAGAGAGAGAGAGAGAGAGAGAGAGATTATCAAAATTTACTACTCTCCTTAGTAGAATGAAATTTTTTATATTATTAATTACTAACTTAATGTTTCAATTATTTTGAGATGATTGTTACAAAACAAATAACGAAAAAGGGACTATATATGAAATTTTTTTAAGAATTTAAAATATGAAGGATAAATTTAAATTTATTATAATTATTTTTATGTGTGATATAAAAATAGCACTTATTGAATTTTGTAGAGTTATGAATTGCCTTTCCAATGACTACAAAAATAAAAATTTTGATAAAAAGTTATAAAAGTTATGCTCATTTTATTAGAATATATTTTTTAGGCTTTTTGAAATGGATATCCATTTTAGAAAAGGATATCTATTTTGGAAAAATAATAGATATCCAATTCATATCAAAATACATATTTATCTAATCTCTTGCCTCTTTCTATCAACAAGGGCTTATGCAAAATTAATTTTTTTAAAAAAAATCATGATTTTGGTAGGGGACGCATACAAGAAAAAAACTAATTCTTATATCATGGGACAAGATATGTCATCCCATAGAAACTAGTGAAGTTGGGTTGAGAAATCAATTATAGAAAAACAAAGCTTTGGGAGCAAATTTTTTTTGGAAAATGTATAAATAGACATATCTGAAATGGGTGAGAATTTTCAAAGGAAAATACTTGTATTACTCAACTCACATAGAGATATTTATAATTTCAAATTATCCAAAAGGATCATGGATATGGAACTTCATGATCAAATGTGGAGACTTAATTACAAATCAGATCTCATGGAATATTGTAGATGAAAGAAAAACCTTACTTTTTAAGGATGCATGGGGCATTTACCCAATCATAAGAAATTTGATGGATACAAGAAAAATTCAAGATGTTTGTGAACAAATTAAGGGAATATATATAAAAGATTATGTAGAAATGGTTGACAAATTTTCAATTAGATAGAAATGGAGCAAATTGAAAATATTCCTCTCCCAAAAGAAGATTTTATCCAACTTAGAAGGATATTGGATAATATGAAAATTTTATTTTAGGAGGAAGTAGATGAAATTATTTTTAATGGATCCAAGACAAGTTCTTATAACTTCAAAGATGGATATCGAGTCATAGTCGAAGAAAGGAGACCTCCAAAAATAGAGATACATATTCATCATTTCCAGAACAAGATGTGTCTATCGAATGATGGAATCTTGTCACAAGAAGCTCTATAGGGAAGGATACAACACAATGGTTTAAAAATATTAGGTTTCAAGGGCCATCAATATGCTCTCTATGTGAAAAAAATGAAGAATCTCTTAATTGCATATTTCTTAATTGTCCTTGTTCTCAGAAGTGCTTGAGATGGTTATGTGTTATGTTAAGGTGGATCTTAGCTCTACCCAATGACATTTTGTCTTTATTTAAAAATTGGCCTAGTTTATATCCAACAAGTTTGTATGGATGCCTTTGGATCACATGTCCATATTTAATGTGATGGAAATATAGAAGTAGATAAAGTGTAGAATATTTCAAGAAAAGAAAATGGGATCCTAACAAACAAGATTGGCATTGCAGTAGTTGAGGTAGTTAATAGTATAACTCATTCACTATACAATAAAGAAAGGAAGTTCACCAATTGGGATGATAGAAATAAAAGGAACTATTTTGGTCTAAATACCCCTAATTTAATTAGCAAAGTGGGTAATATGAGTAATATTATCATAAATAAATGTACTTGGAATCTGCCAAAAGAATGGTTTGAACTCAATTTTGATGGTACCTCTGGAGGAAACCTTGGTGTTTTAGGAGAAAGTTGTGTGATCCACTCTTTCAATAAAAATTTAGTAGTGAAAATGGATTTACCACTAGAGGAGGACACCAACAATATTGTAGAATTTAAAGCTTTAATAGAAGGTCTACTCTTATGTATATATCAGATTAAGAGTGTAGAGATACAAGCCAGATAATTCAAAAATATAATCAATATTTTCAGAACTGGTAACATGCCTAATTGGAGATTTAATTCCTTTTTAGGTAAATCCAAGGATCTACTTAAACACTTTGAAAATATAACAATTAATCACATTTATAAAGAAAGAAATGTATTGGCAGGTGAAATGGAAAATTTAGGCATAGATGGGAAGCATATTAGACTAGTGAACTTTGATTTGAATATAATCTAAATGTTCAGATTGAAGGAATTGTCAATGTAGAGATGGATAGAATATTTGTAGAGGATCTGATTTGAAGAAATTTAAATGTTTAACAGTTAAAAATGAACTTGTTGAGCATCATTTTTACATGAGACAAAGGCTAGTTATTTGAGATACAAATTCCTCTCTTGAAAGAATGATGAAAATCACTCCCAAGGTTTCTTTAGGCTAGGTCTCAACCATGTGGATAGACCAATTGAAGATAAATGTGAAATTGTTCACAAGAGGACCTTTGCTAATTCAATTCTTGAAGAGGTTGCAAAACAAACTTCAACAAAACAAATTTTTTTGTATTTTTATGTTTTTGAATGAAATGCAATTCTATCAATGAAAATTACTTCATTTATAAGATGAATTTATATCTTGACTAATATTTCCCAAAAAAATCACAAAAGTGTAGGGTAACAAGAATTTAACCAAATTGTTGAAATTGAAACCTAACAGACAAATTATCATTGTATTTTCTTGCAAATTAAAATGCCAAGAAGATGAAGAAAACCCACAAAGAATAAAATAGAAGCAAATCACAATCTATACTTTGCAGATGCAATCACCAAGGAAAATTATGTGTAGATGTATCATATATCAAAATTCATCAAATCATGAAGCTACTGCAGATGTAGGAACACACAAGAAAAATTTATCTTAATGTGCCAATAGAGTATCTTCTCAATTATTAGTCAAAATAAGACAATTACAACAATAATAAACTCCAAAATTAAATGATCGCAAATATAACTCACAATCAACACAATTGTCTCTCTAAGATTCATAAATTAGTAGCACCAATTCATGAATTTCACATAGATAGAAGAATTATCACACCATGAATGAAGAACCAATTGCATATAGATTTATTGCATAAAATATCAACCATAATTACATTTTTCTAATGAAATATATAGTACTTCAACTATGAAATTTAGAAACATGTAGCTTGGGTTCCTACTATTACCAAGATTGATAAAAAAAACATTATTTATATTGCTTACTAAAGAAACACTACTCCTAAACTATCTATAATTATGTTTTCATGGATTATAACCTATTTGAATTGCATTTATGTGAGAAAGAAAGGCCTAATTCACCCAACAAACAAGAGATTGGAGATGGAGTTCCACTGTTCTTGAACTAGAATGTTCTTCTAAAATTGGATTTCTTCCTTGGAATCTTCATTTTAGTTCCTCTTCATGTGCAAATAATTGATATATTCTAGGTAAGGAAAAATTACCCAAAATATGCATGTAATATGATCTAAAACAAACCCTCCACGTAAAGTATTTCCATGTCGAAATGGCTCAGAAATTTGGGACCCCAACCCTAACTCTAAAAATTGACAAGTTGAAAAAGAGACTAAGTATGAATCCTTATGTCTCCCAAAATTTTGGACTATTAGAGTTTGAAAGGCCGAAAAGTTAAACTTAAAAAAAATGGCTAAGTGCTAAAAACTTCCCTATTGCAAAATTTGACTAAGTCCAAAACTGAACACTTAGTCTTTTGTAAGGATCTTTGGGTGCACCTTGCGGAGTCTTTCCACTATCTCATGCACTTCCTTGAAGTCATAAACTTGAATACCACTAAAGAGTTGTTGTTTCTTCTCCCTAAAGGTGACTAATTTTGTAGAAAAATATTTAATCTCTTCTTCAAACCCATCATCCTTTGCATATCTTTCGTAAAATAGAAAGTTGTTGGAGGTCCTCCTTCATACTAACACCATCCAAAATTCCCACAAACTACTATACAATACTCTTTATTGGGTGCATTATTTGATTATCTTTATCTCCATACAACTCAAGGTCAATGCCTTCAAAGAACTTGTGTATTTCTTCAACCCATATCATTACTTCTTCCTATCTCTCACTCACTTTATTTAGGCATTTTTTATACACTTTTACAGTTTGACCTATGTTCCTGATCCAAGCCTCAAAATTGTCAAGCTCTGACCCTTCATATACCTTAACCAAAATTTGGAAGTTTTTCTCCTTTTCCAATTTTCAATCTGCACATACAACCCTTCCTCTATGTGTATCATGTCCACCAATTTGGTGACCTCCCAAAGAATGACCCTAAACTGCCTCAAAATTGCTTGGATGGTGGCCTTCCTAAACTCTTCAAAATCAGCCTTCAATTCTAAACACACATGAATAAAAGAATGTGGTGTATCTTTCTATAATTATAGTGCAAGCCTCTTCTCTAGGATAGCCTATAATGAGGCTTCTGTGTTATCCAAGTCAATGGGATCTTCTATCTTAATAATAAATTTCTTTAATGCCTCATTACGCTTCGTTTGTGCCTTTATTTTCTCTTCATCCTTATCCATGAATCCTAAGGCATGTTTTAAACCAAGTCAAACCAATTTTTACTACGCTCCCTCATACGTTCACCTAAATCAACTTCTTCCAAAGTATAATATTCATGAGTTATCTATGCAAAACTAGTACTAATAATTGGTACTTCCACCTGCACTTTCCATTGGCCTCTATGGTCCTGAGTGACATAAGACATTGTTCTTTTCAGGGCTCTAGATTCTCCTCCATGAAAAGTCTGATCTAAGATAGCCATGTTTTTTTATTCTTCCTCAGTGTATACTCTTTTCCTTAGCTATATCTCTTTTTTGAACCACGTGGGTTTGGTGAATTTAGTGGTAGGCTCATATGGGGTGATCTTCAAAAAAGAAGTCATCTTCCTTTCATCTCAATTTTCTACCTCTTCCCATTCTTCTTTCTCTAGAGCTATCCTTATTTCTAAATTTTATTTTTCCTCTAGATCCTCTTCTACTTCATGGATTTTTTCCTTAGTAGTGGAATTTTTTACTTCTAGTACATCCTCATGAGGAGTACTCTTACTCTTTATGAAACCTCAGGAGATTTTTGGGCTTCTACATCCTTAGATGAGCTCATCAATATCTTCACCCATAAACCTATTGCATGTCCCATCTTTTTGTCAGAAGAAAGTGTAGACCTTGGTAATTAAGGGGATTTAGTGGTTGGAGTTGAGGAAAATATGGGCACTAAAGGTGGAGGAATAGGAAATTGAATGGAAGGTAGAGGAGAAGGACTTTGAACTAAAGGAAAAGGTGTAGAATGTGAGGTTGGAAGAGGAGTTGGTGTAGGAAGTTGAAATGAACTTTGTTTTGTTGTTATGCCAACTCCAATCTCCTTCTCCACTAGTGTTTCTTGCGGTAACTCCCCTTGTTACAATTCAAACATCTGTACATCTAGAAGATCCTAAGTATCCTCTACTTCTATTGGCTCTCTTGTAGATTGAGGCATTTGTGTATCTATCTTTTTCTCAGTAGTTGGTTCCTCCAATGATTTTTTAGAAGTGGGGGTAATGACTTGGGATAGAGGAGGAGTAAAATTAAATGGAACCTATTCTTCAATATTTGTATCTATAGTATGTACAGGTTGTTCACCCATTTTATTGTTGAATCCAAGGATGTTTTCAAAATCAAAAACATAAAATTCAACAGGACCAAGGGAATCCTTGGGATCTACTTTCTCCTCTTCTACACCTATGCCTACATCAATCAAAACATTCTCTTCTTGAACTCTTCTTTTAATGGTTTTTTTTCTTGACCATGTTCTCCTTTCCAAAGGTACCTCATCTTCTTCTTCATCCTCTTCTTCTAACAAAGTTTCCAATAGTGGAGATATAGAAGATCTCTTTCTTTTTTATACCTTCCCCTTTTCTACCTGGGTAGTTTTGGGCCATGTTACTTTCACTATTGGGGACCTTCCTAAGGTAGATGTTTATCCTTGTGAAAGAGATGATTGAGAAGCTAGAGTGATACTCCCCATCATTCTTTGTTCTTGTCAAATTTTCCTTGATTTGAGCCATATACTACTAGTCGATCATGTTTGTAAACTATTTTTGGCTTTTGAGGAGTAGTGCCTTCGAACTTTAGCATTATTATTTTCTCTTCCTTCCCCTTTTCTCCTTTAGAAGTTGGGTCCAATTGTGGATACATTAATAAGATATCCATTTTTAAATGACTTTTGATCCACTCCTTAGTAGTCTTTATCACATGTCTGGCCTTGAATTCAATATTGTCATTTTCTTCTTTATCTACTTCTGCATTCAAAATGGCCCTTGCAAATATCTTATCTTGGTTGTATAATGGATCTAAGACATCTTCAGTGTCCATCTCCCAAACTTTAGGTGAAATACGAAGATATAGAGAATCTTGTGCAAGCTCAAGGGACATTCTACAATAATCTTTGATCTTGACCTCATAGTCATCTACACAGTTCATCCAATGATCTTCAATGTGAAGCTCATGAACTTAATGTCTACCCATGATGTGGCTCTAAGTTCCTATGGGATAGAACCTAATTCCAATTATATTAAATGGATTCAAGGGACATCTGACCCATTCAAAGGCCATAGACTTGCATACTTTCATGTCTTGCAGAGAGTGAGGACTGATGGAAATGGGGAAATCCCAACAGTGTTTCTTCTTATGCTTAATATGTTCATAGGTGTCAAAAAGTTGCCTAGCCATCTCCAAAATAATTATTCAGTCTAAGGAGCGCCTAGAAAGCTTCTTTGGGTTAACAGTACACCCCACCACTCTAATATATGTAAATTTTCAAATTGAATATAGAAGGCACCTATCGTCCAAACTTTAGCAGCAACTTCCTTTGAGATTCTCTTTTCATAATCACCCTCAATTGAACGGATGAGCACAAAGACACAAGAATCATTAACAGTCATATATTCTAAATTATTTTCATCCAATTTCTCTTTCCTAACTAGGTGCGGATATACAATGAATGGCCATGGATTGGGTTGACCAAAAGCTCCACTTTTTACTAACCCAGGGTATTATGCCCTAGCAGAAAGTAGATGGACAATGTAGGAAGTCATGAAGAAATGGGGATTGTTCTTTACTACAATCAACTTTCATCTAAGTTATCATTGAGAATGGTGGCCCAATAAAATATAGACCATCTCCCCTTAATTATTTCAATCAGCAAAATCATCCAGCACTCAATTTTGATAGATTGGGTAAGCCCATATAATCATATTATCATAGTTACTAATACATGAGTATTATCCTTCAAGTATCCCCTCCTCCTATCTATTATGTCCAAATTATTCTTGGGTAGGGGTTGCATCAGAAAATCCTTTTTTACAATTTCATAAGAGAGCTTAGTATTATTTATGAACCATTGCAAAGCCTTGTCGATGGAGAATGTGTAAAATCTACCTGCCCCCTTAGGCAAGTGAAAGACTTCCTCAATGTTATTCAGCCTAATATCATGGACAATGTCTCCTGATTTCTTCTTCACTACCCTCTCATTAGGAACATAGTGTTGTGTAAGTTTCATGATCAGATCTAAAGGTAAAATGGATATTGGATGAGCTACAATGTTGACAAGTCTTGAAAACACAAGAGAAGTGCAATTAGCCAATCTTCAATTAGGGTTAGAGCACCAAGTGAGAAAATAATTCTAGTCCACATTCCCTATGTCAGTATCTGTAATCTTGTTGTGAAAGTTTCCAACCTTTGATGAAACATGTTAACCTCTAAATAAGAACTTCATGGCTTGTACGACTATCTTTTCTAGAATTCTACAAGAAAACATGCAACTATCAGCAAACATTTATTTAAATCAACTAAAAACTAAGAAAATAGGTCTTAGTGAACCCGGAGAACTAAACATCAAAGCCTGAAACCAGCATAAATAAGTCTAATTGTGTTTTTCAAAGTTTTAGAGGTGTAGACACCAAAGATAGAATCAGCCTCTGAAAAGATGAAAGGGCAAAAAATGAAGGTTACGAGGGCAGGATTTTAGCATTTCATAGTATGAAAGAGGTGAAGAAAATATGGAGACCAAAAGTGCGAAAGGTCATCAGAAGATAGAAAGGTGAATTTTTAGAGTTTCAAAGATGGATGAGGTTATTAGAGGCCGAAAGGCCAAAAGTGTGAAATGAGTGATGGCTTGTCCTTGTCTTCAGTGTTGTAGAGTTACAGAGTTTCAGTTTTCTCAAGAGTCTTTAGCTAAAAGGTTAAAGAACTGAATATGACTTGGTAGTTGGGATACTTGTCGGTGTTTTGGTGTTTCAAGGATGACGATAATTATCCCTTTCGGAGGCTAAAAGTCTCACCATCTGAAAGAGACACTTAAATTTTCACATGTGCAAGATTTAAGATTTGATGCATACTTCAGCCTTTCAGGGGCTAACAAATACATCTTGACTAAGACAAAATTCCAAAGAATAAAAATATAACAATTCTATGAAACCCTAAACCAAGTGAAAAACCTAAAAAAAAGAAGACTAGCTAACTAGAAAACTACAACAAAAACCTAGGACAAACCCTAAACACCTAAATAAAAACCAAAAAAAACAAACACTTCAAAAAATGAAGGACAGATGAAACCCAACTTGAAAAAAATATGGGCAAAGGAGGAATCTTTGACAAGATCAATTAGATCACAACCAAGAAACTAAATGTGGAGCCAAAAGATCGGCTTTGAACTAATAAAGTCGTACAGCAAAGGCACAGAGGAAATAAGGTCTCAAAAAAAAATATTGTAGAATGATGAAAATGAACCTCTTGATCATTTTTATAATCCCTTAGGCCAAGTGATGTCATCATTAGGTTTCACACTTTTAGACTCTGAAAATGCTAATTCCATGAGTCATGAATCCTAGGCCTTTCAAATGATGAAAGTCCAAAAGGACTTTTTGCCTTATTGCATAGGGTTCATACTTTTAGGCTTTCACACCTTTGAAGCTCCAAGGAATGCCAAAAGGCCAAAAGTCCAAATAGACTTAAAAAACATAGCTTTGACAAGGGTTTTCTCTAAAAAACTTGAAACCAGGGGATAAAACAAGGGAACCCAAAGACTAAGAAAAAAAATCAAGAAAAAAGAAGGGGGGCCATGTCCAAATGGCACCCAAGAGGTGGGGTGTGAATTTTTGAACCACAACAAATAGCCCTGACAAAAGAAAGAAATGACCAAGGCATTTCTCTATTACAAAATATTATCCAAAATTTGTCTTGTAATAAACCAAACACAAGTGTCATTCTTAGAGACAATATTGTGCACCAACTATCAGAATCAAAGTCCTCTTCTATCACTTCTAGTGTGTGTATTGATGTGTTCATTCCTTTGACACCTTGGTGAAGGTTACTTGGATAAGTGTCAATCGGAACCAACCTTCACCTATTGATAAAGGATTCTTCAATCTTAATCTAATCTTTCTCTACTACCAGTCAGGCATTTGTAGCCTCGGTAGAGGTTGCTAGAGCCACCCTCCTCTATCTTATGTGGAGATTTGAAGTTTTGGTATTTGGAGGGCTCTTTTAGAGTCAACATAATTTACATGGAAGGTGACTTTCTTGAGCCATTGTGCTCTAAATATGTCACTTCTTCAATTATCTTTATTTCATTATTTTGGTATGATAAGGTAGTGCTTAGGATATGCTACCTTAGTATTTGCATTAGAATTTTTTTCTTTTTTTGGAAACCTGGGTAGTGATTAGGCTATGCCACCCAGGAATTTGAACTTTGATTTTCTATTGACCACCTTGTCTTTATGTGTTCCTCTTTTTTTCTTCTCTCTTTTTTTTGTCAAGATGTAGATGGAGAAGGATTTTGAGATCTGTGGGCACCCATATTAATGGGTTCAAATCAATTCCAGTTGATACTTACCCAAGAAACCAATAATCTTGGTATTTTTCTTAAAGTGTGTAATGTGTTGAGGATGATAGGCTTAAACGTCATCTTGATTTCTAGTGAAAGGTATCACTATTCCTAATCCTTGTATATAGTTTCTTGCAAGACAAATTCTTTTTAAAATTTTGACTAAGAAATACCTTTGCCTCCTATCAAGGACCACTTAGGATGGACCACTTTCTAGGAATAGCCCAGACAAAAGAAATTACCCCAAGACTGACAAACAAAAAAGAAAAGACTCAAATGAGAACTAAACTAAACAAAAGAGAAAGAAAACAAAATCTAAACTAATATAATACAAGGGAAAAACATTTCATTTCAAGATCTGAAATAATGTTTGAGGAACTGGACATTGATGGGCAATGGAACTAATTCCCCATATAGATTACTTATCTTGAAAGTTTTCGCTCCTAAGATTTCTACAATTTGATAAGGGCCAATCTACAAGCGTTGAAACATAGTATGACTACCTGATTTTTCTTTTGATTTATCCCAAAGGAGGACTAAATCAAAAATCCTAAAAGCTTTAACAATAGCTCTTTTATCAAACCAGTGCTCAACAATAGCCTGATGCTTGGACACGTGTTCCAAGGCCTTTGTTCTTTTCTCATCTAGATCAATCAAATTCATTAACCTAACATGTACCTTGTCTTCATCATCAACATAACCTCTCATAAATTTTAGCATGTGGATTTTCAAATTCATGGGGAAGATAGGTTCTTGACCATAGACTAACAAGTGAGGAGAGTTTTCTAAGGAATTCTTGACCCTCACTCAATCGGTCCACAGTGCATATTTCAGCTGGGAGTGCCAATCAGAAGGATTCTGATCAAGTAAAAATTTCATCACAATGATCAAATTATTATTATTTGACTCAGCCACACCATTTCCCTATGGGTAATAATTAGATGAGAATTTAATTATTATCTAAATTTCAAATGCCCATTATGTAAGAACTACTAAAGAAAAAGAGGTTATGTTATAACATTCCAGGAAAAAGGGCATTCAAAAGCTCATGATGATCTAATCTTCTAGGAAACTAATAACAATTTGTGTGGTACAGATGTGAAATGCCTCTACCTCAAGCCATCTCGTATAGTAATCAGTGGTCATAAGGATGTACCTATTTCTTGCTGATGAAGGAATATTAATAGGTCCAATAAAATCCAGTCCCCATTTAGTGAAGGCACGCACCTTGTATACCAGTTGCAATGGCATTGTCAAGTTTCTCTCTCTTTTGGCACTTGTTTGGCATATGTGGAAAGAACAAATGTGTTCTTTCATATTCTTAAACAAATTAGGCTAGTAATACCCTGATCTTAGAATTTGATGTGTTGTAGCTTCAACAAACCCATACTCAGTTTCATACCTATCATGAAATTATTATAGCACATCTTTCACTTCATCATGGTTCAAGTCTTTAAGGTATAAACCTTCATAATTTCATTTGTATAGTTGTCCATTTTTTTAACATAAAGGAGCCACACTTCATCCTCAAAGAACATCTTTGTGATCTATTCAAACTTTCAGGACATCAATTTTCTAATAGATAGTACACAATGTCTTGATACCAAATATCTAAAACAACTTCTTCATTAGTGTATACATAAGAGACCAAACCTTCCTCATTATCTGTGACTAACTTTCTTAATGCTTCTCCTCTAACAAGTTTCATTGGTTGAATTTCTAGATCAAATTCTTGAAGCATAGCCATCCATTTACCTCTTCTTTCTCCCAACTCATTCTGCAATAGCAAGGACTTCACTGCGGGATTTGAGACTAAGGAAAAAGATTGTTTGTCCAAGTTTGGGTAGTTCAATTCATAATTCTTCAAAGGATAATGCATAAATTCAATCGGTCTTCCATCTTCACCATTTTCTTTTTTGTTAGTATTCCTGCACATGAGTGATAAAAAATGAAGGAGAAGACTTTAAATACTAATGTGTAATCAGAATTGCCCAACACTGGAACAGTAGCAATAGCTGATTTAATCTCTTCAAAAGATTCCTTTACCAAATCATTCCACTCAATAGTTGTATCTTTCTTCAGCATGTCATTCATGGGATGTACTATTTCAAAAAAACCACTTATAAATTTTAGGACAACATTGATCTTCCCAAAGAAAGACTTCAACTCTTTCTGACTATTGGGGGGGAAATTTTCAAGATAGCCTCCACTATTTTGGGATTGATTGAAATTTTAGTCTTAGAAATAATGTCCTATAAGTTTCCTCTTACCACAAAGGAACACTTCTTTGGATTCAATGATACGTTGTATCTCCTACACCTATTCATCACTTGCTTTAAATCATCATCATGATCAGACTAGCTCTTTGAGAATACTGTAAGGTCATCCATATAGATCATAATACATCTATCGACTAAACCCTTGAAAGTAGCATCTATGCCTCGTTGAAAATAGCACTAACATTAATCAATCCAAAAGGCATGTGCCTATAAGAAAAGGTACCCCACTTCATCATGAAAGTTGTCTTCAAACAATATTCTTCTTGGACTATCACTTGATTGTACCTAGAGTACCCATCCAAGAATGACATCATTTTAGACCCATTAATAATTTGTAGTACCTCATCAAGAGATGGGAGTGAGTAGTTATCATTTTGAGAGGACCTATTGAGGTTTTGGAAGTCAACACAAAGCTAGATTTTTCCATTCTTTTTACGCATTGGCACTAAATTAGCAACCCAAGTGGAGTTCCCTATAGGGAATATTATTCTAGCATGAAGCAACTATTAGGATTAAGTAGTATTGAGAGCGGGGGTGAATCAGTATTAAAACACTTCAAATTAAACTTAAACCAATTGCAAATAAACCATATGAATGCTGAAATGAAAAGAACATAAACACATAACACATAACTCATAACACCATTATTTATTTTTGAGGAAACCATGGCCAAGGGAAAACCTCGGTGGGGATGATACCCACAACTTATCCACTAAAATATAGAATCCATGTTAGGAGATCTAGCCTTATTAGGAGTTGAGTATTAAATAGTACATTTCTTTGTTAGAGGAATAGAAAAACTTGTTAGGGGTATACAAAATCCCTGTTAAAGGTATGGTGATCTTACAGCTCTTACAATCAAAGTTTTCTTATAAAAGTGTTCTTCAATAAGTGAACTGCACAAGCATCTTCTATGCTTTGATAGTTCCAGTTATAGCTCTATCAATCTATGATCTTGCATCTTCTATCTACCTTTACTAATATCCCAAATTTGCATCCATCACATATACATCTCTATCACACTTATCACTTCCACAAAACACTCTATACTTATATCAATTCTACCATCCAGTCGGCTCTCAAATACAATATAAAACATAAAAATTACTTATACAAATGATAAATGTAGATTCAGTGATCTTGTATTACCAAAGTGTCGGCAATATACAACCTTCATCTGACTTAGCATGTTACCATTCCATCTAGCTTTCCCTCAATCATCATGATTGTTCATTTGCCCTATTTCACTATTTCTCTGTCTTTGCATACCTTCATATCACTATATCTTACTAATATCGACACCAAAACATGTACGACCTTAACTAAAGGTCCTACATATCCAAACATGTCTTCCTCTAATTTTTCAAGCCATAATATATCATATACCATCTTCGCTGACCAAAATATTTTTGCAGAATACTATAACTCTGATTTTGTACTTAGTCATTTTCATGACTGTGTCTCTAATACTTATACTCACTTCATGAAATCACTCAAACATAAGTGTTTCCATAAATGAAAACCCTTAAGTGATACATAGTTCTCTCAAAACATCACTTGCCAACAATCTCTCCCTTTGACATTGATGGCAACACTTAGCGAAAAATGACTAAGTGTCAAAACACTATCTTCCTTCTACTTCTCTTCACACATTTTCTTTCTTCTTCTTCTTTCTTTTTTTACAATTTTCTCTTTCTCTTTTTTTTGATTTACTTCTTCTCATTTTACTTCTTCTCCTCTTTTCATTTTTCTCTTCTCTTCTTCTCCCCCTTTGACATCAATGGCAAAGCTACTTACAAAATTTCAAAAAATTTAAGTGTATAAGACTTATTGCTTACTTACCAGATTCAGAATGTCTTGGAAGGAGTCTTCCAAGGTATTCACTTCATCATCCCATGACTTGATTAGAAGTTCACTGAAATAGATTAGTGCATTTAGTGCATAAGATGCAGTCTCTGCTACCTTTAGCTCAATGGGTACAGGGTTTGTCATTGATCCCTCTATCTTCTCCATCTCTGTGAGATGAGCTTCAAGAATTGATAGCTTGAGAGTGATTAAAATCTTTAGTAAACCAAATCTTTCCACTACTCTCCCTTTCTCTATATCCAAAGCACTTATCTTATCCAAAATTTTGGATGTCTTCTTGTCCATTTCCAACATATTTTGTGAAGAGGTTTCACAACTGTTCATTATGTTGTCCAATGTAGCTCTGTCCTTGGCTATGATATCTTCAATATTCTTTATGTGTCTACTGGGATTGATGCAATAACTATAGATTTTTCTTCCTTTTTCCATGCAGGTTTTAGCCTTAATTATGGTTTCTTTCAGAATGCCCAAGTCCCATGAGATGGATTGGAAAATTTCCTTCAACTTCTTTTCTAAGTATCTCTTCTTAGCCTTGTCCTCTAAAATCTTTAACAGTGACTCAAAATGGATGTCAAAGTTGTCCAATGCCAAGTTTAAGTTCTCTACATCATCATTTCCTTGAAATGTACGAGGTGTAGGGGGTATTTTATTCATATTCTCTACTTCCCTAGAAATCACCTTTACCTTCTTATCCCCCTTTTGTTCTGACCTTTCCTTTGCTTTAGAAAATGCCATGAAGGATAACATCATGAGTTCATCCTCATCCATGCTTTCCAATTAAGTTCTCACTATTTTGGCCACACTTTCCAAAAATAAGGTGGAGGAGGTATTCATTTCTTGCTTGATCTCAACTCTTATCTCTTCCTCTTTTTCTTCTCCAGTCTCTTCTTCTTGCTTTTCCTCTTGTTGTTTCTCCTTCTCTTGTTCTTTCTCTTCATGTTTTTCTTCTATATGTAATTTTTCTTTCTGTACTTCCTCTTCTACTATCATCACACTATCCATATTTCCTTAAAATGGATCATTTACATCAAGTGAAGTGTCTAGTGATATATGCACACCAGAAACAAAGAAGTTTGGTTTCTTGTCAACTTCATTTGCTTTCTCACTCTCTTCAATTTTCCTAGAGCTTTCTCCCATTCCTAAAGGTGTAGGCTTGGTAATCTTGGGAGGTGAGGTCTTCTCAGGCATGTCACACATAATAATTTGGTCAATGCCTTTTTTATGTCTTCTATAACCTCATCATACTTCCTTGCCATTGTCTTCACAAATCTAGCCTTTTTTCTTAGTAGAGGTTTCAACTCTTTAATGATTATGTCCCTCTCTTGTATGGAGACTATAGGAAACATGTCGTAAATAGCCTTATTTCTTATAGTCTCATTTTTTGAATGTGCTAATTATTTTCTTATTTCCAACTTGATATACAATTTGTTAGGAATACTGGCCTTAATTTATAACAAATTCTTCTTGTAGACTAAAAAGTTCTCAATCACTATATCTTCAATTACTGATTGATTATCAGAGTCATATCTCTCATAATACTTGTTTAGTTTCATCAAGTTTCCATCTCTTATTATCCTCTTCTACAACATCTTGATATCTGGCTTCCATAGATCTTGTGGCTTCTTATGTTCTACTTTTTACTCTTTCTTCTCATTCACCTTGTCATCTTTCCTTTTTGTTTCTACTTCTACCTTTTGTTTCTTAGGGCTGCTTGGTTTGTTAGATCTTGTAGATCTCCTAGGTGCTCTCAAAGGTGCATCCTCTTGTGCAATCTTCTCAGGATTAATTGATAAATCTATTACATTAGGAGTAGGACATACTATCTTTTCTACCTCAGAAGGAGGAGGTGCTTCAATTTCCAAGCTAGAGGACCCTTATATCATCTTTGTCCTTACTTCTTTTAGTTGCTCCTTTGTAATTCCTACCTTTGCAACTATGTCATCAACCATTTTCTCTATTTTTCTCTTCCTTGTTCCCTTGTCTTGTTCTTCTCTGACTTTTGCTGACTTTTCCAAGTAGGTTTCCCATCTTTCTTTAGATGTATCTATTTCTAATGCTAGTACATGTTCAACTTGCATTGTAATAAATTCATAACTAACCTCATACCCCATAGGGGAGCACTATTTCTTTCTTGGCTCTAATTATTCAAAGCACACATAATCAGTTTCAACCATGAAACAGATTATTTCTTTATACTTCTCTACCAACTCCTCGGGTATTCTATATGTCTCCTTCATTTTCTTTTGAAGGATCTTAATCATTGCAAATAATTCACTATCTACCCAATCTTTGTTATGTCTCCTAAATCTCTCTGATATATGTATGCAAGTGGGTATACTATCTTTCTATGCTCTAGGGTACATTCCAAGAAATTTGTGTATAATGTGAATGTACATGTGTATCAGGAGTGAACCAAACTTGAAATATTTTGACTTGTCCTTCTTGATAATCCTCACATTTTCCAAGAACTATTGTGCTAGGATTTCACATAAGTTATATCTGGTGTTTTCCTTCACCATTCTATAGGCCATCATGATTACCCATGCTGACATAGAATTAGGCCTGCTACTATAGAACAACTTATATCCTAGTAGCATTTCTACCAATCTTACATCTTGTTGAAAAATGTCATTAATTGTCATCGCACGCTTATCCCATTTAGAATGAGTTAGGGTCTCTACTTGTTTCTTGATATTTTTCTCAGCTACAAGAAGGTCTCTAGTATTTTCCAACCTAGTTATCTCATGAATCAATTGATTGCATATCTTAATAGGCTACTCTCCTATCTAGATGAATTGATCATGGATTCTACTTAGAATGATCTTGAACCATTTAGTCTCGCAGAACTCATTAAGAAGGGTTAACTTAATGATAGATTGTTCTTCCAAATGTTTGAACTCTTCTTTCATTTTTCCATCAGACTCTATCATCTCACCTAATTCCTTAAAGATATCAGCATCTCCTATGGTCTCATACTTACAGTGAGTGTAAGCCCTAATATCTTCAACATGTAACATGTTGTATGGGATTTACAAAAAAATCCTTCCGGATCATCCTCGCAAGACTTAAATGGGTGCCTTTTAAACTTATACCTTTGTCTATCAAAAACATCAAATATGATAGGTTCATCCATAGCTTATGGTAGAGTATATAATCTAAATACCTTGAATATGTCCATTTCTGAAACTTTTTCTTCAAACGATCGTGTAATGTAGTTGCTAGATGGTTGTAGTGCTTCTTAACTCTATTCTCCTTGGTCGTTACTAATCAAACGGTGCATAAATGATATGTTTTAAGGTGTTTTATCCATCTCAAGGTGAGTGAATGAATTAATCATAGGTAGCTCAAATTTGCACATTGTCTAGTCAAACATAAATTTTATGATCATAGGATATGAATCTCCAAGTGCTATGATCACAAACATAAACTCCATAGTGTCTGTACACACCAAATTCAAGCTTTCATGAGCTCAATCCTCATAATCAAGGGCTGGATATATTCTATTTTCTGCATCCAATTCTCCCCCTAAGGCCATGCGGCCTTTTAGGTTGATGTAGTAATGTCAACATCATGTGAAGATACAGTAGCATCTATTATCTCTCCCTAAACCAATGCCTTATTGAAATCTTTTACCTTCCATATATTCTCATCATCTTCATCTATTGGTTTCTTGAAATGATTCTTGAACTCATCCATGTGTTCATTAATATTTTTACCATTGTCACCAATATTCTTCTTTATAACAATAGGTGGTGGTCCTCTTCTATTGCTCATTCCATTATATCCGCAAAACTTCACTATGTGTCCTAAGTTGTTGCATTTGAAACATGTAGGTGGTCTCCTGCCCTAATTAACCTATAGCTTACAATACCCTGCAGTATGCCCAAGTTTATTACATTTGAAGCATGTGATCTTTGTTGCTAACTCTTCTCTAATGTAATCTTGTATTTTCCATTATTGGTAAGGTTTTCTACATTACGCTTTCTTATGTCCATATGCATAACAGTTGTAACAATAACCGATAAAGGGTTTGAAAGGACCTTTACTTCTTCAATCTCTTTTCATGTGTCCAACATTGTTGCATCCAAAGCATCTACCTCTAAAAGGTTTTCAATCTAATCTTTAGGTTCTTCAAAATTGGATCTATCTTTAGTCTTCACTTCATGTGATTCATCATTAGTCTTAGAACATTCTCCTTCATTGTATATAATTCCAGTCATGTCTCCTTTAGGTTTCTATCTCTCTCTTTGTTCATCAATTTTATCACTGCTCATGTGTAACTTCTCAATGTGCAATTTGGATTGAGTGAGTTCACCTTTTATGATCTGATTGTACTTCTCCAATTCTTGAAATTTATCCTTGTAGTGATCAAGTTCAGTCTTCATCTCTCCTATCTGCACATTTTCTTCTTTTAGTGTCTCTTCAACTTTTTATCTTGCATCGTTTTCATGTTGAATTTCTTTAATCATCAGAAGATTAATTTGTTCTTTTTCTTGCTCCATCTTCTTAACTTGTTCTAATGTATCATTGTTTGAATCCTCTTTGATCTTATCCATAAGGTCTTGTCTCTAACTTCTTGAAAGTTCAAGTTGTTCTGTTAGTTTCTTAATGAAACCTTCTGCTCTTCTTAATTTGAATTTCAATTCACCATTCTCAGCCTTTTCTTTGTCCAAGCCATCAAGTGTTGCTTCAAAGTTCTCTTGCAAACTTTATGAATCCATTCTGATCTCCCTTAAGCTATTAGGCTTTCTCTCCAAGGGCCAATAGCTCTGATGCTAATTGTTAGGGTTAAGTAATACTGAGAGGGGGGTGAATCGGTATTAAAACACTTCAAATTAAACTTAAACCAATTGAAAATAAACCATATGAATTCTGAAATGAAAATAACATAGACACATAACACATAACTCATAACACTATTATTTATTTTTGAGGAAACCCTGGCCAAGGGAAAACCTTGGTGGGGATGGTACCCATAACTTATGCACTAAAATATAGAATCCCTATTAGGAGAGCTAGCCATGTTAGGAGCTGAGTATTACATAGTACATTTCCTTGTTAGAGGAATAGAAAACCCTGTTAGGGGTATACAAAAAACTTGTTAAAGGTATGGTGAGCTTACAACTCTTACAATCAAAGTTCTACTACAAAAGTGTTCTTCAATAAGTGAACTACACAAGCATCTTATATGCTTTGATAGTTCTAGTTATAGCTTTGTCAATATCTGATCTCACATCTTCTATCTGCCTTTACTAATATCCCAAATTTGCGTCAATCACACATACATCTCTATCACACTTCTCGCTTCCATAAAACACTCTATACTTATATCAATTTTTTCATCCATTTGACTCTTAAATACAATATAAAACATAACAATTACTTATACAAATGATAAATGTAGAGTCAATGATCTTGTATTACCAAAGTGTCATCAATATACAACTTTCATCTGACTTAGCATGTTACCATTCCATCTAGCCTTCCCTTAATCATTGCAATTGTTCACATGCCTTGTTTCACTATTTCTTTATCTTCACATACCTTCATATCATTTTATCTTACTCATATCGACACCTAAACATGTGTAACCTTAACTGAAGGTCCTACATATCCAAATATGTCTTCCTCTAAGTTCAAAAGCCACAATATATCATATACCATCTTCGCTGACCAAAATAATATTGCAGAATATTGTAACTCTGATTTTGTACTTAGTCATTTTCATGATTATGTCTCTAATACTTATACTCACTTCATGTGATCACTCCAACATAAGTGTTTCCATAAATGAAAACCCTTAAGTGATCCATAGTGCTCTCAAAACATCACTTGCCAATATCAACTTTTGTACTTCTTTCTGTATCAATAGTTTGATGGCTATATTTATGGGTCTTTGTCACTGACAAAATGGCTTAGCATCTGATTTCAAGGGTATATTATGTCTGATAACTTCTAGATTATAAGTATTGAGATCTTCATAGCTCCATGCTATGACATCCTTATATTATTTCAATAATTGAGTCATACATTCTCTCTCTTCATTAATACAAACTCTACCAATCTTGACATACCTAGGTTCCTCTTTGATGCCTAGGTTATAAGTCTCGTAATCATTTATTCCTTCTTCAAGTGTCAATATTTTCCTTCTGGCTGACTCATCTTTATCAAAAATTCATTCAAGAGAAACCACCCCCTTTGGGATGGCATTAGTTTTTAAATTCATGATCGTATCTTCCTCTTCTTCTTGGAGTTCTCCCTTTGGTCTATCATCAATGATTTGCTTCTCAAATAATCTACTACAAATGATGAGCTTAAGGATATGTTGATCATCTTGAAAGACTTAGAAATTGGTTATATTATTTGAGATAGATGGGGCAACGACCAACTCAACCAAAATCCTCTTCAAATTGGTGCTCTCCATAGGTTCTAATGCTCTAGCCGATATGGCCAATGCATCTACAATAGCATTGTTTCTCATAAGAACTGATATTATATTAAAATCTTCAAATTCTTCAATAAAATCCCATACCCTTTTTTGATATGCCCCCAACCTCTTGTCATTACATGAATCTTGGGCCTTTAATTGTCTCATCACCAACTATGAATCACCTTCAACAACCAAGAATTTGACCTTCTTTTTCAATGCCATAAGGAGAGCATGTACTAATGCTTCATACTGTGCAACATTATTAGTGCACAGAAATTAAAGTCTATAGGCGGTGTAAAAAAAAATTTACCTCAAGGGTTGATAAGTTTAATACCGGCTCTATACCCTTACTCACATTTTGATACATCAAATCTCATCTTCCAAATCTCATGGTTTTTATTAGGTTGATTCTCAGGCTTAGACTTTATTTTAGCTTGGTGTTCTAGTGGTTGTTTTGGTGTAGGCTAAAAATATCATTTGATCAAACAAATTTCTCTTGGGAAAATATTTATTCATAGTTAAGTGGAGGATCATAATTGTTATCCTGGGAGAAAATTTTTCACTCTTCCTTTTTCTTTGTTTCTACTTGCTCTAACAATTCTTGGAAGGGAGATGGAGCACCCTTTTTGGAAGAGTTAAACTGTTTGTGTGTAAACTCTTTGTTCTAAGCCTCGTGATTATTTTTTATTCTTGGGGTATAGTTCATAGGTCCCTCGTAGGGATTAAAACCTCCTCCATCAAAGGATGTGTCACTAAATGAATAAATTAGTTTGGTACCACTTAATGATTCTAAATTTTGAACAATCTTCGTAGGTTGACCCATTTGTGTTAACACTCAAGATACCACATCCTTTCAATGAACACATTCAAACTTAGAATGACCTTCATGATGGAGAAAATAGTAACTTGGTAATAACAAAATGTTTAGATCTACATCATCTCCAAGATACTTCAAATTCTTTTTCATATTCACCATAAATTCCAAGAAAACTTTATCTTTCACATAAATTTCTTGCAATCCTTCCACAAGGATTTCGTTTGATACATCTCTCTCTTCAACTTGGAAATTAATAATTTTATACATCCTTTATATACCTAAGTCCAATTGTGTGAATAGAACTTCATTGGGTGCATTGTATTTTGTGATTTTTTTTATTATTTTTGGCTCAACATCTATCTTGATTTAGGTATTTAGACCTTTCCATGGTAGCCATAGCTGGGTAAAATTAATGGAAAACCACCCCCTTAAGAACTTTGTCCACTATTTTCTAAGAAGCATACCATAGGTCTCAGGAATGTCTACTACATGGATGTCTATGATATGTTGAATTTGAGGATCATTTGTTAGCTGGATGCGTGTGTCTTTGAGAACACTGATCATCTTAACTTCAACCTTATCTAGCTAGATTACCACTCTATTGGAGGGCTGAGGATTTGCTCCCAATATCTAAAAATTTGACAAAGGCATTACATTACATTAGTCTCCTGAATTGATCAATAAATTATGTAAATTATTTCCATAAATTCAAAGGATTAGTAAAAATGGAGGCACTTCCACCCTATCCTTGAATACGGTTGGCATGGCTTCTGCCATATTGATGCTTGATGTAGGAGTTTTGGTATTAGTTTCTGAAGTAATTGACTTAGAGTGGTCTAAATATTTCAATAAAGCTTCCCTCTAAGTAGGAAAACTTTGTAACATGTTGAACATAAAGATATTTTCCTTGGTCTTTTTTAGCTCTTCCACGACACTATACTTTTCGGTAGACCAAGTGTGATTCTTCAAAATTATTGGGACATTCTAAGAAACTAGGAAATAATTTTTTGGACTCTTGGGAGGTATAGGGTTATTGTTAGCTTGCAGATCAAGAGGAGTAGGATGTAACCCAAGAGGGATACCATTGGTCAAAGGTTCATTTGTGCTTCTTAGATTGTACCTGTTACAATTATTTCTTTGAAAGGCATGGACCTCTGAATACTTGGGTTCTTAATCTCATTGAAAAGGGAACACAAATTATTCTTTGATACTATTGTTAGATCTTTCATTAGTTGCGGGTTTGTAAGAATCAAATGTCATTTCATTAAACTGTATAGGAGGATTGGTCATGTTATGTGAATATTGGTTATCATTGTCCTTCCTTCATTGGCATTCATCCTTGTACCTATGATTCCTATAAATTTTACATTAGTGAATTCATAAGAATTAGTATTTTTAGTAAGTATACTTCCATTATTAGGGCGAGTGTTCCAAGGTCTATTGGTTATTTTTTGTCCAAATCCCTTCTCTTACAAATGTTAGAGTAATAGATATATTTGACTTTATAATTAAATCATTTTGGTTTAATTACTTAAGTCCTCTATTATTCTTTTTCACTTAAGCTATCTCTTTTAGGTGCATAATAATTAATATTTCTATTAATTATTATTGCACAACCTAGCTTTTTGGGCTTTAAGGTGTCTATCCTTATAAGCCACTTTTGTAATTATTTATGTCATTCTCTCTTAATACATTTTGAGCTCTGACATTTCTGAGCACAAGAGGGTTTTGCTTTTTCCATATTTTTGCTTCATTCTTTGTGACAGGTTTATTGCATGCAACTGGATCTTGGAGTTGAATCTGATATTTCATCAATTTCTACATGGTGTCAGAGCCATTCTGCTGCAGCTTGTTCGAAGTTTACTGAAGCTGTGGATCAAGCCCTTTCTTTTTGGGGTTTTTCAATTATATTTTATTAGATCTGGGGGGGGGGGGGGGGGGAGGTCTCTTTTTTTGGTGCACTTTGGGCAAAAACTGACCTCATGGTTGCATCCAGAAGGCCCAAAAACCCTTATTTCCATATAAAATTTGACCTATTTGGCCTCCGGGGCTTTTGGGTGGATTTATCAACCTCCAAGGGTCGTACGACATGAAAAACGAGACCAAAAAAAATTTAAAAAACTTTGTTTTTCATGCATTTTCTAAAGGATTTTCGGCGCGCCACCGGCGCCGGCCTGCATGCCGCCCGTGGACTCCATGCCGCTCGGCCTGCTCGCCGCTCACCGCCGCCCTACCTATGCCACCGCCCACCGCCCGACCTGCTCACCCCTGCCACCAACCGCCCGCCACCACGCCATGTGCCTGCACAGCAAGTGACATCACCTGTCAGAATTTTTTTTTGGCAGATTTTCAATAAATTTTCCAGCATCTTTCAAATTTTCTGGTCATTGAACATTTTTTCGTGATAATGTCATGCTGACGTCAGTGACGGGCCTGTGATGGTCAAATGGTCATCAATTTATTTACCATCACTAGTTTTTTCCAGAGAGCTTGCATTTTGTGGGTACTTGAGCATTTTTGCTCCTACAGGGCTCATACGGACTCGAAAATCAACATATGATATATCATCGGAAAGGTCTTTCTAAGCCGGACGTGATAGTGCTAGTTTGATTTTTTGATTTGGCCATTAATGTTTTCTTTTTTGGTGTCAAAGTTGAGGCTTCATTTTCATCCTCTTAGCACTTGGACATTAAGTTTTGTACTTGTTCTTTGTGTTTTCTCATATATTTGGGGTGTACGGGGGTTTGATTGATATTTTGTGGGGGGATGCATCTTTCTTTCTGTACTTTCAATTTCAGAGAGACCCTTCTGCTTCTGTCTTCTTCTCTCAATGTCGGACCCTTCAATTGTGGGTCTGACCCCGCACAACTATCATACATGGAAAGCTCAGATGACCAAACTCCTCATGTCATGAGGTTTATGGTCATGTTTAGATGAACACCAACCTGTCCTGCAGCGTCCTTTTGAGATTCTTCAACATAGAAACAAAATGGATGAAGCCATGGGTTTGATTGCACTGAACATATCTGACAGTCTCTTGTTTCACCTGGAAGGTTTGACCACTCCTAGGGCTATTTGGGGCAAGTTTTCAACCTTGTTTGGTACAGTGAACAAATTTCAGAAGCTTCAGCTTGATGCAGAGTTGACCTCTTTGACTCCTTCTGATTTCCCCACTATAGAGGACTTCTTGATGAAGTTCAAGTCTCTGCATATAGTTTTGTAGGGATGTGGGAAAATCAAAATAGATGATGAGTGTATCTATCTAATACTCTCAAAGTTGCGAGGATAGTATCAGATCTTTTTTTCCACTTTCTACTCCACCATGGATGTGTTGGGTACCAAACATGTTATGCCCTCTTTTGAGACTTTCTATGACAGGTTGAATCATGAGTAGTCCAAGCTCATTCAGATGGATTCTCTTGTAGGTTCACAGTCACAAGCATTGCTTGCCAAGACACCTCAAGATTCATAGAAGTAGAAGTCGAAGCCGATATCTGATTCTTCCTCTCAGCACTCTACAGGCCCACTATCTTCTTCTAAGAAGGAGAAACAGAAGACTAAGAGCCCTACCTGTTCCTATTGTCAGAAGGGACCTCATGATGAGTCACATTGTTTTTAGAAGAGATTTGATGGCTATGAGAAATAGATTGCAGATTTGCAAGCTCTCCTTCAGAAGAGCACTATTTCCTCTCCATTCTCTTCCACCTCACAAGGGTTTGCTTTTCAGTCTTCTACCTCATCTTCAACATCTGGAGAGGATCTTGGAAAGGGTCATGCATTACAGGCTTCTGTTGCATCCCCTTCATAGGTTCCTTAGATACTAGATTCAGGTGCTTCTCACCATATGGCATCTTCTCGGGAGATCTTCTCTTTTTTTGAAGATTCTCCTATTCCCCATATTATCATTGGGAATAAAACTATTATGACAGTCTATGGGAAAGGCACTATATGCATTCAGGATGGCACATTCAATGATGTGTTGTATGTTCCATCTCTATCTACAAACCTTCTCTCAATTTATCAGATTACTCATAGTGGGTCAGGGAAGACAGTTGAGTTCACTCCAGATTCAATTTTCATCTGGGATAGTATGATAGGAGGTATTCTTGCTACAGGGATAGTTGATCATTCCACCTGTCTCTACTCCTTTTCACACTTTGGTCCACCTTTGCCAAAGCACAACTCTCCTCCTTTGAGAGAGCATCATGTGGTGCAGTCAAGTCGCTTGAACCTCTGTATTTTTCCTGAGACCAGTGTTGTGACTGCCACACCACATCCTGAGCCGTACTTTTCTCTTCAGCAAGATTCTTCTTCAGCACTGCTTGACCCTCCAGCTCCATTCATCGAGCCACCAGGTATAATTGTTGAGGATTCTATAGAGGACATTCATCTCCTCCCTAATGGCAGTGTCAGCACACCTGTCATACCACCTACATTTGGGATTCCCTTTCAAGATCCTCGTGTCTACTCCTTTGAGCATCAGCTTCACTTTCCAGTGACACCTCATCTTTCAAGGTTACCTCTTCAGTGTCCACTGACTTTCACTCCTTTGCATTGGAGTCACAGTGGTTTGTTCATTGATCTAGGGGTTCTTTCTTTTCGGGGGGGGCTTTGGAGTACCGATCCTCTCTCACAGGGGGGCTAGCTACATACATTGTACTTATGGCTTTGAGAGAGTCTCTTGAAGTCATTTTTTGGCTTTTTTTTCTTTTACATATCTCTTTTTGGAGAAGGGTTTTTCCCATGAGGTTTTCCCTTTTTTCTCCAGTTCATAGAGATTTCCTTGTACTGGGTACCTGATCAGGCCTTGTTGCCGGGACCCATTTCTTGCTTTCTTAGCTATGCTAAGTTAGTTCCTCCTGAGCTACGCTTAAGGGGGGGTGTTAGAGTAATAGATATATTTGACTTTATAATTAAATCATTTCGGTTTAATTACTTAAGTCCTCTATTATTCTTTTTCACTTAAGCTATCTCTTTTAGGCGCATAATAATTAATATTTCTATTAATTATTATTGCACAACCTAGCTTTTTGGGCTTTAGGGTTTCTGTCCTTATAAGCCACTTTTGTAATTATTTTTGTCATTCTCTCTTAATACATTTTGAGCTCTGACATTTTTTAGCACAAGAGGGTTTTGCTTTTTCCATATTTTTGCTTCATTCTTTGTGACAGGTTTATTGCATGCAGCTGGATCTTGGAGTTGAATCTAATATTTCATCAGTTTCTACAACAAATTGTTGACGTAGTTATTGTTGTTGTTGTAATTATTGTAACTATGACTTTGATTTTGCAAATAAGAATTTGGAGCAACAACTAATCATTGATAATTTATTTGGTTTTGAGTTGGTTTTAATTTAATTCTTGTGAGCTCATTGGTTAATTAGGACAATGTCTTCTTTACCTCATCTAATTCAAAAACTAGATTATTGTTTGAATCACTTGGAGTAACCACTATCTTCTCACAAAGTTCTTCCCTATGTGAATCATATCTAGGATACATGATGGTGGGTGGTAGAACAGTAAGTTGTGGACTTTGAATTGGATTGAACAGTGAAGCATGATTAGTCAATGCATGGTTGATGGTTGAAAATGGGTTGGGCATGGCGACATTTCCTAATGATGGAAAAGTGCCATAATTTACACCATCTTATGGATCCATTTGTTATGTAAAGGTGATGGCTTCATTGCACACCTTTTATAGGGTATCTATTTATGCTGGTAGGAGCCTTTTCAAAAATATGGACGTCAACAGATCCAAGGCTCATAGGTACACTTGTATGGAAGCCCTATTAGGCACAATATAAGGAGCTTCAAGTTTCTGATACATCTTTTGGACATGGTGATTAAACATAGCAATTGGTTCATTGGGCTCCTTCCTTGCTGAGATAAATTAATGGTGGAGAGTAGCAGGATCAACGTATAACTTGAATTGGATAAGGAACTTTGTCTCAAATTCATTCCAATTTGTAATGGATCCTCATGGAAGATTCAAGTACCAATAATAGGAAAACTATCCCAACATGTAAGGAAACAAGTGGAAAACAAAATCTTGGTGTACATCCTCCTCATGATTGCATATTTATTTGAAGGCACAAATGTGTTATTTTGTTGTCCTAGACTCTCCGTAGATGAAACATGGGAAAAATATCTCAGGATTCTTAGGTAATTCATGAAGTTGGCCTTGTAAGTCTAATGTAGAACTTTAGGCATTTGCATAAAAGGCCATCGGAGGTGGTGGTGGAGAAAATGGAACAATAATGGGTTGTGGTGGCAATGGCACATGATGAAATAGAGTTGGTTGATGAGGAAGATTCCTCATTTGTTTCCCTTTATTGTTGTGTGATTTATAAAAACAATTAATCTCAAGGATTTATCCTCTTTTTGGTGATGATCTAAGGACTCATTCTAACCTCTCTAGAGAGAAAGATCCAATGTATTCTGGCATCTCTTTTTAGGGCCCTCCTTCTAGTGCAACTTCTGTTGAGTGTCATTTTTACATGAGACAATGGCTAGGAATTTGAGATACAAATCCCTCTCTTGAAAGAATGATGAAAATCACTCCCAAGATTCCTTTATTTTGGATCTCAACTGCATGGATAGCCCAATTGAAGATAAATGTGAAACTATTTACAAGGAGGCCTTTGTTGATTCAATTCTTGAAGAGGCTGCAAAAAAAATTCAACAAAACAACTTTTTTTCTTTTTTTTGAATGAAATACAATTATAACAATGCAAATTACTCTATTTATAAGATGAATTTCTATCTTGACCAATCTTTCCCAAAAAAATCACAAAAATGTAAGGTAATGAGAATTTAAGCAAATTGTTGAAATTGAAACCTAACAGACATAAATTATCATTATATCATCTTACAAATTAAAACACCAACAAGATGAAGAAAACCCACAAAGCATAAAATAGAAGCAACTCACAATCTATACTTTGCATATGCAATCACCTAGGAAAATTATGTGTAGAGGTATGATACATCAAAACTCATCAAATCTTGAAGCTACCTCAGATGTATGCACACATGGGACAAATTTATCTTAACATGCCAATAGAATATCTTCCCAATGATTAGTCACAAAAAGACAATTTCAGTAATAATAAACTTCAGAGTTAAATAATCACAGATATAATTCACAATAAGCACAATTGGCTCTCTATATTTCATAAATTAGCAGTACTAATTCAGGAGTTTTGCATAGGTAGCAAAATTATCACACTATGACTGAAGCACAAATTACATATAGCTTTATTGTAGATAGTATCAACCATAATACATTATTTTGGTGAAATGTAAGTACTTCAACTATGAAATTTAGAAACACGTACCTAGGGTTCCTACTACTACCAAGGTTGATAAAAAAACATTATTTCTATTGCTTACTAAAGGAAAACTACTCCTAAATTATCTCTAATCATGTTTGCATAGATTCTAATCTATTTGCATTACATTTATGTGAGAAAGAAAGGCCAAATTCACCCAAAAAATAAGAGATTGGGGTTGGAGTTCCATTGTTCTTGAACTGGAGTGCTCTTCTAAAATTGGAGTTCTTCCTTAGAATCTTCATTTTGGTTCCTCTTCATGAATGAAATTTATTTATATCTTCTAGGAAATAAAAATGACCCCAAACATGCATGCAATCTAATCTAAAACAAACCCTCTAGGAAAATTATTTCCATGTCGAAACAACCCAAAAATTTTAGACCCTAACCCTAACTCCAGAAATTGACAAGCAAAAAAAAAAAACTAAGTATGAATCCTTATCCCTCCCAAAATTTCAGACTTTCAAAGTCCGAAAGACCAAAAAAATGAACTTAAAAAAATGTCTAAGTGCTAAAAACTTCCCTATTGCAAAATTTGACTAATTCCAAAACCAAACACTTAGTCTTTTGGAAGGATCTCTAGCTGCACCTTGCACAGTCTTTCCACTATCTCTTGCACTTCTTCAAAGTCTTCAACTTGAGTGGCACTAAGGAATTGTTGTTTCTTCTCCCTAAAGGCAACCAATTATGTGTAAACATATTTAATCTCTTCTTCATGACCCATCATCCTTTGCATATCCTCCTTAAAATAGAAAAGTTGTTGGAGGTCCTCCTTTGTACTTACACCAACCAAGATTCTCATGAATTGTTGTACAGTACTTTTTATTGGGTACATTATTTGATTATCTTCATCTCCATACAACTCAAGGTCAATGCCTTCAAAGAAAATTTGTATTTCTTCAACCCACATCATTACTCCTCCTTGTCTCTCACTCACTTTATTTAAGCATTATTGATACACTTTTACAATTTCACCTATGTCCCTGATCCAAGTCTGAAAATTGTCAAGCTTTGACCCTTCATATACCTTAACCAAAATCTGGAAGCATTTCTTCTTTATTATTTTTAGGTCCTTAAGAATCCTTTGTAACTTTTCAATCTATACATCTAGCCCTTCCTCGCCCCCTATCATGTCCACCAATTTTGTGACCTCTTGAAGAGTGACCCTAAACAAAATCAAAATTGCTTGGATGGTGGCCTTCCCAAACTCTTCAAAATCGGCCTTCCAATCTAAACATGCATGACTAAAAGAATGTGGTATATCTGCTAGCAATTCTGGTGTAGCCCTCTTCTCTAGGATAGCCTGAAATGAGGCTTTTGGGTTATCCAATTCAATGGGACCTGCTATCTTAACAATGACTTTCTTCAATGCCTAATTATGCTCTATTAGTGCCTTTATTTTCTCTTCATCCTTATCTATGAATCCTAAGGTGTGTTTTAAACCAAGTGCAGTCAAATTTTTACTCCCTTCCCTCGTAGGTTCACCTAAATCAACTTCTTCCAAAGTATAATCTTCTAAAGTTATATATGCAACACTAGTACTAATAATTGGTACTACCACATGCGCTTTCCATCAGTATCTATGGTCCTAAGTGACATAAGACATTGGTTCTTGTTAAGGCACTAGATTCTCCTCTAGATGAAAATTCTGACCTAAGATATCCATTTCGATATCCTCTTCCTCAGTGCATACTTTTCTCCTTGGTTGTATCTCCTTTGTGAACCACATGGGTTTGGTGAATTCAGTGACAAGCTCATATGGGGCGATCTTCAAAATAGAACTCATCTACCTTTCATCTCAAATTTCTACCTCTTCCCCTTCTTCTTTCTCCAAAGCTTCCCTTATTTCTAAATTTTCTTTTTCCTCTAGCTATTCCTCTTATGCTTCATGGAGTTGTTCCTTGGTAGTGGGATCTAGTTCTTCTAGTGCATCATCTTGAGGAGGAGTACTCTCTTATCTTTCTAACTCCTCAGGAGCTTGTCAAGCTTCTACATCCTTAGACAAGCTTGTTAATATCTCCACCCATAAACTTGTTACATGTCTTGCCTTTTTGTGTGAAGATAGTCCAGGCCTTGGTAGTGAAGGGGCTTGAGTGGTTGGAGTTTAGAAAATATGTGCACCAAATGTGGAGTAGGAATTTTAATGGAAGGAGGAGGAGTAGTAATTTGAACTCAAGGTGGAGGTGTAGGATGTAAAGTTGGTGGAGTTAGTGTAGGAAGTTGAGATACACGTTTTTCTATTGTTAGGCCAACTACAATCTCCTTATCCACTGTTGTTTCTTGTGGTAACTCCCCTTTTTCTTGTTCCAACATTTGTACATTCAGAAGATCCTGAGTAGCTTTACTTTTATTGACTCTCCTGTAGATGGAGGCATTTGGGTATCTGGCTTTTTCTTAATATCTAATTCCTCCAAGGGTTTTTTCAGCATTGGGGGAAAGTAATTGGGAGAGAGGAGGAGTGAAAGCAAATGGATCTTGTTCTTTGATATTTTTCTATGTAGTTTATACAGGTTGTTCTACCAATTGATCCTTGAATCCAAGGATGCTCTAAAAATTAGAAACGTAAAATTCATCAGGACCAAGGGAATCTCAGGGATCTACTTTCTCCTCTTGTGCACATGTGCCTACATCAGTTGAAACATTCTCTTCTTTAACTCTTCTTTTATAAGTTGTTGTTCCCGGTCATTTTCTACTTGCCAAAGGTACCTAATCTTATTCTTCCTCCTCTTCTTCTAACAAAGTTTCCAATGGTGGAGATGTAGAGGATCTCTTTCTTTTGTAGACCTTCCCCTTTTCTACCTGGGTAGTTCTGGGTCCTGTTACTTTCACTGTCAGGGACCTTCTTGAGGTAGATGTTTTTCCTTGTCCAATAGATCGATGAGTAGTAGGTGAATTAATACTCTCTGTCATTCTTTTTTTTTTTTTTTCCTTTGGATTTGAGGCATATACTACTGGTTGATCATATTTGTAAATTGTTTTTAGATTTTGAGGAGTAGTACCTTTGAACTTTGGCATTATTATTTTCTCTCCCTTCCCCTTTTCTCCTTTATAAGGTGGGTCAAGTTGCAGCTTCATTGGTAAGGGGTCCATTTTGAAATGCCTTTTGATCCACTCCTTAGTGTACACACTAAATAGTGCACATCTCTAAGTCATTACTTCCAAGGGAATCTATGAATGGGAAACCTTGAGAAAGTGACATAGAGCTCCCTAGGCATGGAGTCACAAGGATGTTGATGGTGCTCTTAGCTAGAGCTATTGAAGCATGCAACCTTACTAGTAAACCACACAATGGGAGATTCAAAGAGACAAGGGCAAGAATGCCAATATCTTCAAGAATCAAGAATGGAAATGCAATGCAACTATGCTAAGAATGAAGATGCAAGCTAAGCTATGAAAGGAAAGTATTACAAACCCTTGCTAATTAAGCTATGTGACCTAATCTAGAGCATAAAAGAAACTAAGCTAAATTCCATGAAAGCTATGATGTGAGAAATGAAACTAGAATGCAAGAAATGATACCAAAAGCTCCAAAGTCTCCAAGAAATCCTGCAGCATAAGATTAGCATAAAAAGTTAGGATCTAAGAATGAGAAAAGAGCTCTCCTTTTAAAGGAATTGAAAAGGAATGGACCATGGAGATTAAGAGGAAAAAGAATTAATCAAGGGTGGAGCTTGAAAGAGGAGAAATCCATGTGCACAAATATCCTCCAATGAGAAAATAAGAGTTGACTTTTGTGTCCATATGAGACAAAAAGTGCTTTTCTTCTTTTTATAAAATAAGAATAATGCTTTATTTGTGCAACTTGGGATAAGAGGAAAAGTGGGGACTTTTTATTTAATAAAAGGGTAGGAAATTCCTTTTAAATAAATAAAGACTTAGGATAAAATGGTTAGCCCATAGAAAATAATTGAAAAAATGATAGAATAGGATTTGATCAAGGAAATTGATATAATTGAAAAATGTTGATTTTTGAAAATATTGATTCAGGGATTTGATAAATTGTTGAATGGGGGCCCAAAGTCTAGGCGACCATTTTAGGGTGCATACATTTTCCCCTCTTTGACTAATGTGAGATTGATTTGGGATCACATGCGGTCAAAGAATGAAATTTAAATGTGAGATCAATTTGGGATCACAAAACAACCTAGATGTGTGTTTGACGGATGGGAACACATCAGGACAAGCATAAGCAAAATCTAACAAAGATAAGCTGAAAGACAAGACCAACACCTGTATAGCTAGGTGATAATCAAGTCTCAAATAAGAGATAAGAATCTCAAGCAAGGCTGATTGATAAGCTGAATCAAGGATTGAAGCTGATAGGTACTGCCCCCTCGGAATCAAAATCAAAATTAGGTAGAGGAGAAGCAGAAAATTGATAAACTTGATCAAATCACTAGAAATCATAATCGAAGATGAAAGATGATAGGATAACCATCAAGCAGTGAAGACTTGCCCCAGTTTGACTAGGTTTGACTGAGAAAGATATAGGATAAAGATGAAGTCAAACCTCAGAGAGATGAAGCAAATGAAGATGAATGAAAGACTAGGAGTTTGAAAGAGATGGGGATGAAGAAATGAAGATGCCCCAACAAAGATCGAAGGATCAGGCCTCAAATAGTCAGCCAACTGCGCAGAAGGAGGATAAATTTTGAAATGCAATTTTGATTATCAAGATGAACTTAGATTTTGATTTCAATCCCAAAAATGGATCTAGGACATCGATATTAGCTAGAGGTGCAATTTTTGTGAAATTCTGAGATATTTTGGAAATTAGGTCAAAAAGTCAAAATGCTATAAAAGGGGCAAAAAGGGTCATTTTATATATGATGATAAGATTAACCCATTGTGATGACAAGAAAAAGATGTGATGTAAAAGACAAGGAGTGAAAGACATGATCAAGAAAAGGAAAGGTGAGCGTAGCTAACCGATAGGTCCATGAAAGATGAAAAAGGAGAGCTCTCTCCATATGCAAGATGCAAAACTAAACTAACATGAACCTAAAAATGCAAGCTACTATGAAAAGTGGTTTACTTGCAAGGTCACAAAGCTTTTAGACTCTAATATTCATCATCAAGCATTATTGGTAGCATTGTAAGATCATACAATGCACACTAGTATGACTATGTGAATCTAAATATGATCTATATTAGATAGATATGTGGGAATCCCACCTAAGCATCAAAGACATATAGGTCAAGATGACTAGTGCAGTGAGATTTCCTAAGTTTAATATAGAAATATTATACTTGTATCGAGACACAAGAAAGTCAAGATGACTTATAAGCATGCCCTTGTGAAAACAGTCAAGGATAATACTTTGTAGACCCTAATGTCAAGTGGAACAAGCATAAATGCTAATGACAGTTAGGACCAACAAAATATACCCACAAGAAGAAAAAGAAATAAAACATTTCCTCATGCCCCCAATCTTCTACCTCGGCATCATTGAAAACTATTAGGGAGAGAACACTCATCAAAGAAATCAACATAGACAACACACAAAGAAATAAAGTCAAACAAATCTCAGTGATTCAAGTGTTTAAGTGTGTGTGTGTGTAGGTCATAGAGTCAAACTTTGAGTATCACATCTGCTAGTGAGAGAATATCATATCATGCTAGACTATGAGTAAGATATCTAATAAGTGTTGAGAAACACTTGACGCTAGGGTAGTGTTGAAAAACACACTTTGGGGTGGTGTTGAAAAACACTGTTTGCAAGATGTCCTAAAGACCAACACATCCTAGAGACCAAAGCTAACACAGTTATGCCCCCTAAACAAAGACAAAGACCAATTCCAAACCAAGGCAACAAGGTCAACGCATGATGGAGAAAGGCTAAGTGTCGAGGATGCATGCTAAGAAACAAAGGTGCAAAGGCCTCAAGTAGCACCTGTTTCCAGGTTTTCACCACTTGGAGATTTTTTTATTTTTTCAATTTTTTTGTATTTTTGCTACCAAGGTGCTTGTTTCCAGGTTTTCACCAAGGCGCTTTTTCTATTTTTTTGAATTTTTTGAATTTTTTGAATTTTTTGAATTTTTTTGATTTTTTCAAGACTTTATATGCTTTTTAGGATTTTTTCAGCATCATATATGAATTTTTTTTGGAATTTTTTCAAGATCAACAAATATATACAAAGGATGCCCCCAGACAGAATAGGCATCAAACTCTCAAGCAAGATCACATCATGCAGTCCCAATGTCTAGCAAGGTGAAGAACAAGAGGGATCAGCAAGCTGGTGGAAAAGATGGAAGACACGAGAATGAAGGAGAATGAAGGGAAGAAATCCTCAAGGGAAAACTCCTCAAGAGTAGCCAAGCTAGGGAAAAATTATTATGTAAATCGCATTTGGACAAGCAATGAAAGGCCAGAATAGGATAAGTCACAAAAGCATAATGAAAAAGAAGGAAAGGAAAAGCGTAAGCCAAAAATGTACACACTAAATAGTGCACTTCTCTAAGTCATTACTTCCAAGGGAATCTATGAATGGGAAACCTTGAGAAAGTGACCTAGAGCTCCCTAGGCATGGAGTCACAAGGATGTTGATGGTGCTCTCAGCTAGAGCTATTGAAGCATGCAACCTTGCTAGTAAACCACACAATGGGAGATTCAAAGAGACAAGGGCAAGAATGTCAATATCTTCAAGAATCAAGAATGGAAATGCAATGCAACTATGTTAAGAATGAAGATGCAAGCTAAGATGTGAAAGGAAAGTATTACAAACCCTTGCTAATTAAGCTATGTGAGCTAATCTAGAGCATAAAATAAACTAAGCTAGATGCCATGAAAGCTATGATTCAAGAAATGAAACTAGAATGCAAGAAATGAACTCCAAAAGCTCCAAAGTCTCCAAGAAATCCTGCAACATAAGATTAGCATAAAAAGTCAGGATCTAAGAATGAGAAAAGAGCTCTCCTTTTAAAGGAATTGAAAAGGAATGGACCATGGAGATTAAGAGGCAAAATATTTAATCAAGGGTGGAGCTTGAAAGAGGAGCAATCCATGTGCACAAATATCCTCTAATGAGAAAATAAGAGTTGACTTTTGTGTCCATAGGAGACAAAAGGTGTTTTTCTTCTTTTTATAAAATAAGAATAATGCTTTATTTGTGCAACTTAGGATAAGAGGAAAAGTGGGGACTTTTTATTTAATAAAAGGGGAGGAAATTCCTTTTAAATAAATAAAGACTTGGGATAAAATGGTTAGCCCATAGAAAATAATCAAAAAAATGATAGAATAGGATTTGATCAAGGAAATTGATATAATTGAAAAATGTTGATTTTTGAAAATATTGATTCAGGGATTTGATAAATTGTTGAATGGGGGCCCAAAGTCTAGGTGACCATTTTAGGGTGCATACACTTATTAGTCTCTATCACATGTCTGGCCTTGAATTCAATATTGTCATTTTCTTTTTTATCTACTTTTGCATTCAAAATGGCCCTTGCAAATATCTTATCTTGATTGTATAATGAATCTAAGACATCTTCAGTATCCATCCCCCAGACTTTAGGTGAAATATGAAGATCTAGAGAATCTTGTGCAATCTCAAGGGACAGTTTGCAATAATCTCTAATCCTGACCCCATAGTCATCTATAAACTTCATCCAATGATCTTCAATGTGAGGCTCATGAACGTAATGACTACCCATGATGAGGTTGTAAGTTCCTATGGGATCAAACCTAGTTCTGATCATATTAAATAGTTGCAAGGGACATTCATTCAATTCAAATGTTGAAGACTTGCATACTTTCATGTCTTGCAGAGAGTGAGGGCTTATGGAAATATGGAAATCCTAGTTGTGTTTCTTCTTATGCTTAATATGTTCATAGCTAGGGTCATAAAGTTACCTAGGCATATTCAAAAGAATTATTCGGTTTGAGGGGTTCCTGGGAAGCTTCTTTGGGTTAAGAGTACACCCTACCACTCTAATATATGTGAAGTTTTTGAATTGAATATAGTATCCACCTATCACCCAAACTTAGTAGTCACTTCCTCTAAGAATATATTTGCATAATCACCTTCAATCAAATGCATGACTGTGAATACAATTTAGCATCATTAACAATCATGTATTATGAGTTATTTTCATCCAATTTATCTTTTCTAACCAACTATAAATATACATTGAATGGTCGTGCATTGGGTTTACCAAAAGCTCCTCTTTTTACTAACCCAAGGTATTCTTCTCTGGCGGCAAGTAGATAGATAATGTAGAAAATCATGATGAATCAGGTATTTTTCTTTACTAAAATCAATTGTTCATCTAAGTTACCACTATGAATAGTGGCCCAATCAAATCCATACCTTCTCTCCTTAATTCTTTCAATCAAAAAAATCATCCAGTGTTCAAGTTGGATAGATTGGGGAAGCCCATATAATTTTCTTAGCATATTTACTACTTCCTGAATATCATCCTTCAGGTATCCCCTCCTCATGTTTATTTTGTTTAACTTGTTCTTGGGTAGGGGTTGCATTAGATATTTCTTGTTTACAATTTCATAAGCAAGATGAGTGTTATTGTTGAGCCATTGCAAACCCTTGTCGATGGAGAGTGTGTAAAATCTATCTACCCCCTTAGGCAAGTGAAATACATCCTCAATATTGTTCCCGGCCTAATATCAAGGAAAATGTCTCATGCTTTATTCTTCACTACCCTCTCATCAAGAGAATAATATTGTGTGAGGGTCATATGATCTGATTTAAAGATAAAATGCATATTGGATGAGATACAATGTTGACAAGACTTGAAGACACAAGAGAAGTCTAGTCAACAGATCTTCCATTAGGGTTGGCACACCACATGATAAAATCATTCCAGTGCACATTACCTATGTCAGTATCTATAAGCTAATTATGAAGGTTTCCAACCTTAGATGGAACATGGTAAGCTTTGAAGAAGAACTTCATGATTGGTACAACTATCTTTTCTTGCATTTTTCAAGAAAACATGCAACTATCAGTAACCATTTATTGAAATCAACAAAAAAATAAGAAAATAAGTCTTAGTGAAGCTAGAGAATCAAACCTGAAAGCCTAAAACTAGCATAAATAAATCTAATTGTGTTTTTCAAAGTTTCAAAGGTGTGGACACCAAGGATAGAATCAGCCTCTGAAAATATGAAAGGGAAAAAAATGAAGGTTATGAGGGTAGGATTTTGGCATTTTAGAGTACAAAAGAGGTGAAGAAAAGTAGGTGACCGAAAGTGTGAAAGGGAAAAAGGTCATCGAAAGGTAGAAAAGTGATTTTTTAGAGTTTCAAAATGGATGAAGTTATCAAAAGCTGAAAGGCCAAAAATGTGAAATGAGTGATGGCCTTTCCTTATCTTCAGTGTTGCAAAGTTATAGAGTTTCAATGTTCTCAAAATTATTCGGAGACCAAAAGGCTGAAAATGACTTGGTATCTAGGATACTTTCTGGTGTTTTGATGTTTTAGGGATGATGATAATTACCCCTTTTGGAGGCCAAAAGTCCAACTGTCTAAAAGAGATACTTTAGTTTTTAGGTGTGCAGGATTCGAGGTTTGATGAATACTTTGGCCTTTTAGGAGCTAAAAACTATGACCTGACTAAGACAAAATGATAGAGAAGAAAAAAACTAACAAATCTATGAAACTGTAAACCAAGAAACAAACATAAAAAAGAAGACTAGCTAACTAGAAAACTACAACAAAACCCTAGGGAAAACCCTGGACACCTAAACAAAAAATAACCAAAAAAAACACTTCAAAGAATGAAGGATGAACAAAATCCAACCTAAAAAAAATGTGGGCAAAGGAGGAATCTATGACAAGATCAAGTAGATCATGACCAAGAAGTTGAATGTGGAGCCAAAAGATCAACTTCAAACTAACAAACTCGTTGGGAAAAGACATGGAGGCAATAAGGGCTCAAAAAAAACTATTGCAGAATGAATAAAATAAACCCCTTGATCATTTTTATAAGCTCTCGGGCCAAGTGATGTCATCATTGGGTTTCACACTTTTAGACTCCAAAAGTGCTAAGCCCATGAGTCATAAATCCTCATCTTTTCGGATGTCGAAAGTCTAAAAGGACTTTTTACCTTATTGTGCAGGGTCCATACTTTCACACTTTTGGAGCTCCAGGGAACACCAAAAGGTAGAAAGTCTGAACACCCCTTAAAACACAAATTTGATAAGGGTTCTCCCTAAAAACCTAAAACCAAGGAACAAAACAAGGGAACCCAAAGACTAAGAAAGACAAAATAAGAAAAAATAAGGGGGGTTCCATGGCCAAGTGGCCAAGAGGTGGGGTGTGCATTGTGGAACCACAAAAAAACTATTAAGTCATATTTGCAGAGAGCATGGTTGGAAGAAATTTAAATACTCAACAGTCAAAATTGAAATATTAAGTCTTTAAGTCGATATGTTATGGCCCTTGACCATTAATTAAATATGTTTTTACCCAAAAAGGACTAACCATACATTAAAATTGGAATGTTAAACCTCTTGTTAATAGGAGAAAATTGATGTTAATCACATCAAGAAAGTGGTGGGTGGGTTATTGATTATGCAAAATATGAATGTGTTGTCCATGACTAGTTGGACTATTGATTAGGCAAAATTTGAATGTGTTGTCCACATGACAAGTTGGACAATCCAAGTTCAATATGTTGGCAAGTGATGTTTGGGAGCACTATGGATCACTTAAGGGTTTTCATTTATGGCAACACTTATGCTAGAGTGATTGCATGAAGTAAGATTAGGTACTGGAGACTCAGTCATGAAAATGACTAAGTACAAAATTAGAGTAACAGTATCCTGCAGTACATTTTTGGTCAGCGAAGATGATATGTGATGTATTATGGCTTGTGAAGTTAAAGGAAGACATTTTGGGATATGAATGACCTTTAGTTAAGGTCGCACATATTTTGGAGTTGGTATCAGGAAGATATAATGATATGAAGGTATGTGAAGATAGAGAATCAGTGAAACAGGGTATGTGAACACTCTGCGATGATTGAGGGAAGATCAGATGAAATGGTAACGTGCTAAGTTAGATGAAAGTTGTATATTGTCGACACTTTGGTAATATAAAATCATCAACTCAGTATTTATCATTTTCATAATTATTTATCATATTTTGTATTGTATTTGGGAGTCGATTGGATGATAGAATTAGTATAAGTATATGATGACCTACAACTGATTGAATATCTGAGATGAATTGAAGAACTGTGATTAGAGATCACCAAGTACTAAAATGATTTGTAAGATGATTAAATCAGTCAATATGTTGTCATTGATGTCAACTAGTCTTGATAGTACTTATCATGTTAGTTACAAACATTTGAACATCTGTTGAAGAAGAAAAGATGAAGAATAGAGATAACTACATGAGGAAAAGATGAATATGACAGAGAAGGAAAAGGTAAACATTGGGTAACTTATTTGATAAGGCTATGACTGTATATTGTTGACTTGAGCATGTTGCATTAATCTATCTTGAAGAAGAGATTTGAAATTGAACAAGTCAATGTGGTCAGTAATTGAAGAATTTTGTATACACCGAGCCAGTGCAATGTATACTGAGTGACAATATTAACTAAGCTAGTCCAACTAGTTATCACCGACGTATTTCTATATTAACCGAGTATGGATGAAAACATTAAATACTGAGGTTAGCCGACAAAATATGATGAGTTGGATATTGTTATGATATTGAGGTTAAGAATGAAGTTTTTTATGAGATCCACGGCAGACAAAATTCAAAGATGATCTAAAGGATGAGATTGAAACAAGTTATGAACACATCTACCAAGGAAGGTTTAAGAGGCAAAATCGATGAAGGAGATTAAGAAGAAAAATCTAATGGTTGATAAGAAAATTTTTTACCTATCTATATAAGAGATATGAGTTTCATTGTTGAAACTATGTCGGAAGAAGAAGACTACAAAGAATTCACCTGAAGATTGTATTCATGCATGTCTGATCAAACTGGTTATTGAATAACTGAGCTACAGAGTTTTACCGAGCGTGAGAGAATCATTTACCGAGTGAAAGTAAGTTGAGATATTGAAGGAATTGAATTATTTAATGATCAGAGGATAATTTCTAAGGGCTTAGCATAGATCTAAATATCTGCAATTGAGTTGTGATTGAATCAGATAATTATTGTATCAGTTTAACCATTGATTTAGAAAATCTCTTAACCAAGTGGACTTGACAGTCTTATATTCTACCCTATGACATTCTATTGAATATAAAGTGTTATCTTGTTGACCCCATAGTGAATGTTGGTCAAAAGTTAATGGTTAGTGATAAATCCTCTAACAAGGTCACACTTAACAATGTGTATTGTAACCTTTAACAGGGTTGGCTCTTCACTGAGCTCACTTTAGAAGAGTGAATTATTTTGGGTTATCAGTCCCAGGTGGTTTTTCCCTTAACAGGGTTTCCATGTTAAATCATTATGTTATGTGCTACTTGTTATGATTATTTTTCTATTATACTTTACATACTGCATAATTGATTTAGTCAGTAATCACATTTGGATATTTACTGGTAATCGGTAAAGTAAACAAACAGATTAAAATTATATGTTACCAAGCTGCATAATTTGGTTAAATTGTTTTATGGAGTAAATCTTTGTATTTGGGACTATAGGATAACTGATCTAACTGATTCACCCCCCCTCTCAGTTATTCTAATAGTATAGAGTGTTTTGAGGAAGCGATAAGTTTGTATGAGAGGATGATATGGTGGATGTGAATAGCAGATGCGAGATCATAGATTGGCAGAGCTATAACTGGAACTATCAAAGCATAGTATATGCTTGTGCAGTTCACTTTTGAAGAATACTTTTGTGACAGTATTTTGATTGTACGAGTTGTAGGCTCACCACCTTTAACAAGGTTTTTTGTATACCCCTAACAAGGTTTTGTATTCCTCTAACAAGGAAATGTACTATGTAATACTCAGCTCCTAACAGGACTAGATCTCCTAACAGGGATCCTATATTTTAGTGCATAGTTGTGGGTACCATCCCCACCGGGTTTTTCCCTTGGCTAGGGTTTCCTTGAAAAAAAATCATGGTGTTATGAGTTATGTGTTGTGTATTTATGTTCTTTTCATTTCAGCATTAATATGGTTTATTTGCAATTGGTTGAAGTTTAAATTAAAGTGTTGTAATATTGATTCACCCCCCTCTCAGTATTACCTAATCCTAACACAATCAAATTGGTTAAGTGGGTGAGATAGTTGGGAAATTTAAAATATTTGGTATGAGATGGAAATAAATGAGGATCAATAGCTAGCGATGGTGAAATGACTTCATGATGCATTGGCTTTGTTAAAATGTACTAAAATTAGCTACAGTTATGGAATTGAAATCATTTTGATTGGAGGAATAATTACAAATATTATTGGATATTGCTAATTCATGGGTGGTGATTGAGAAATGTAATATGTTTAATCACTATGTTACTGAATGGGAACTCATACTGTTGTCATTTTTGTTTTGTCACTAATGTCAACATATGCTTTTTTGAAGGAACCATACTGGTAATCATGGTGTACGGTTAGTGTGCGGATGTTTTAGATGATGCAAAGTTAGATGAGAGTTTAGGTGGATGTTGTGATCTTATATCTATGATTTCATCATTAAGTATTTCATATTAAGAGAGTTACAATTGTTTTGGTAAAGACTGGTCACTAGACTGTGACAGTGAGAATTGACAGAGTTAGTCTCTGAGTTTTTGATATATCTTTCAGAGGGATTGGATTCAAGGCATGTGAACTTGAAGGATGATGGAAGAGGTACTGATGGATGTTCATTGGTCAGTGTAAGGTACGGAGTGATTGGTGACATCATATATGGCATGTGCTCTAGTGATGGCTTATTCTAAAGCCGACTCGGGGAATGAAGCATGTGTTTTATTTGGCAAGCAC